>CAKNXH010080241.1:0-21298 GCA_932178445.1 Andricus quercusramuli | reverse complement strand
TTTATATTTTGCAAACTAATCCTGCACTCTCATGATTTTATCCTAAAGTTTCATTTCTTATTTCAATCTTTTCTTTCAAAAAACGGCTTTTGTATAATGTTTTCTTGGTTTGAAGATTGTTTCGAAAGAGTATTTAAGGATCTGCGCAATAGAATTTAATTTTCATTCTAAGAAACCAGCACTATTTTGAAGGAAAGGTTGAACGACCCAGATCAATGAACTAAGGACTTTAATGCGTTTAGACGGGTGAGATGACGATTATTCGGAAAAACTTAGGGCACGAAGCGTGAAGACGTTGCCTGTTTTGACATGATGCGTCCTAGCGCAACATTCACCAATTATGCTAAGCACACTTCATACCTTACCATATGTATATTTACATATATCCTGAAGGTGATATAAATCTCGTTAATCGATATTATAATATCATAATAACACATAGATCTTTTGGTTTTGCAAAAGTACAAATTAAGTAGTCAAATGATTCTTCAGACAATGCTCTCCAAAATTGTTGATACAAGGCATAAATTGTTCAATATTGAATTATCGAACATTAGACGCCGTTGGCCAAGAAGCTCATGGTCATTAGAAGCTGATGGTCGAGAGGCGTTGCTTATGAAAGAAAACCTTTGGTTAAACCATATTTTTCAGTGAGACACATTTTTTTTCGTTAAAATTGGTACTTTTTTCGCGGTATGTAAATATGTAAGCAATCCTCTATTTACATTTGCTATACTTGTCAAAAAACATGTTTTTCCACTAAAAGGTTGAGATTTGATATCCGCGGACATAAAAAAGTTGTAAATGAATTTTATTAGTTTGTTTGTTGCGACCCGGTTTACTTTCTTCATAAAAACGCTTGAAGGATGTGATATGCATCTATAGCGAGTATCTTAAAGACGTTTTAGTGGAACCAAATCGGTATTTATATTGTTAGTATTTTTCAGATGAATCCACGCTCCAGCAATTTTCATCCTAATCATTAAATATTTAGTGCACATAAAAAGTAACTATTATTTTCACATTTTAGAACATTTATAAAAAAGGAAGGGCACATTTTTTCAGGGCCCAAAAAAAGGTCAATTAGATATGCTAGATTTCTTTGACCAATGGTTGTGCTTTTACCCAAATTGAAGTTTTCTAATTTCCACAAAATTAATTTCAATTATTTTTTTCGGGAAATTCAAACAAGTTTGGAAACAGACAACAGTTCCTCAAGTTTATAAGCTGATTTTAAAATAAATTCTCCTCAGAATTTGTCTTCTATTATTGAAAGATTTTTCGCATTTTTTCCTACATTCTGCCTTAGGGTCAATCCTCTTGCAAAAAAGTCGCAGAATTTTGAATAAGGATTGTTTTCTTCAAATTGTTAAAGAAAAAAACTAAAAACAGTGATATCTTGGAAAATATTACTATTTTTTAAATATGATAAATAATTTTTTTTTAATGTTGGAAAGTATTTATACATTTTTTAAATTTCCGGACCTTTTTGTACCAAGCTTGACCCTGGAATAGAATCCTGGGGAAATTTTTTAACAATTTTTATAAAATCAACATTATGCCGTAAACTAAGACTTCTTAACAAAAAAATTATTTCCTTTTATACTATAGCGACAACAAAATTTCATGTTAATATTATAAAAATTGAGGGACCACAACAACTAAAAACGTGGGAATTCTTGTTTTTTTAATTGATTAAAAAGGAAAATTTGAAAAATGACTAAATTTATTTGTTTGGTAGGAAATTAACTTTTTTTGTAGAAACTGTAATTATTTTTATGAATACTCATTATCATTTTTTATTTAAAAATTGAATTAGAAAAAATTAGGAGAATTAGTTCTTCGAACCGAAAAAGTTACTATTTCATTTTTGGGTGAAAATTTATCATTTTTAGTTGAAAATTCAGAATATTTGGTTGAAAATTCATGTATTTTGTTGGAAATTTCGAATTTTTTGTGTAGAAAATTAATCTTTCCGGTTGAAAATTCATTTATTTTCATCGGAAGTTCAACCACTTTGTTAAAAATCCTGTATTTGGTTGAAAATAAAATATTTTTAATTAAAATTTCATGCATTTGAAGTGTTTGCATATTTGGATGAAAATAAATCTTCTTGGTTGAAAATTCATTTTTTTAAATTGAAAATTCAATTATTTGGTTAAAAATTATCTATTTTGTTGTAAAGGAAATATTTTTTTAATAATTTTATTAATTTGAAGTGTTTACATTTTTGGATTGAAAATTTGTCTTTATAGTAGATAATTATTCTTATCAATTCAAAATTAATCTTATCAATTTAAAATTAATTTTTTTGATTGAAAATTTAACTACTACATTTTTTATTTTTTATTGACATTTTTTATTCGAAATTTATGTATTTTAGTTGTAAAAAATTAAAATTCACTTTTTTGTGGAAAATTCAACTTTTTTAGATTGAAAATTGAATTATTTGGTCGAAAATAATCTTTTTTGTTGAAAATAAAATATTTTTACTTGAAATTCATTTAATTTGAAGTCTTATCTTTTTGTTTAAAATTCTTTCGATTGAAAAAATCACTCATTTTCTTTCAAATTTGTCTTTTTAGTAAAAAATTGATTTTCTTGTCTGGAACTTCATCTCTTCGTTAAAAATTATTTATTTGTTTGGAAAATAAAATATCTTCACTTAAATTCTCATTCGTCTAAAGTGTTTCCATTTTTGGATAAAAATTTCACTTTTTTGGTTGAAAAGTTCGTCTTTATGGTAGATAATTAATTTTCTTGACTGAAAATAGAACTACTTTTTTTCATTTGAAATTTATGTTTTTTAGTTAAAAATATTGCATTTAGTTTAAAATAATTCTTTTTTGTAGAAAATTAATTTTCTTGGTTGAAACTTAATTTTTCTTTTGAAAATTCATTTCTTTGATTGGAAATTGAACTTTTTTGGTTGAAACACTCTTTTTTCCGTTCAAAATTCACATTTTAACATAAAACTCAACTTTCCAAATTTGTGTTACAAATTAATTTTTTTTAGTTAAAAATTCAACTATTTGAAGTAAAATTTATGTATTTTATTGAAAATTCTTTTTTTTTGTACAAAATTAATTTTCTTGGTCCGAAATTCATATTTTAATTCCAAATTCAACTTTTTGGTTAAAAATATTGCATTTGGTTAAAAATAAAATGTTTTTGTTTTAAATGTTAAGAATTTAAAGTCTTTCCATTTTTGGTTCATCTTTGTAGAAATGGTTTACCAGGAACGAAACTCAAAAGGTATGTAGTATATATGAGCATCTATCTCTGAAAAAAATGTTAAAAAGTGGGGTTTTTGAGAAAATAAACTTTTAAGAATTTGATCAAATCCACCACAATTTTATAATTTTTGCAAACTTAATTTGTTTGAAATCATTTGAAAGAGCGAAAATTCCCACTCTAAAAAAAAATCCCGAATACCAATGCTCGTTCGGAAAATACTGCATTTTGAAAAAATTTCCCACTATTCAAGAAATCGCAGGTAAATTTTCGAATAATTGTAACAAATCAAAAAAATCTTCCTTGGTTCTAGTAATCACCCCAGGTGAAGAGCTTCCCAAAGATCATACAAAAATTCAAAAATAATCTGAACCACTTTGCCTGATTCGAAATGAAATGGGCCAGGAGATAACTCATTGAAAATTTATCGTTTATTACGAGAATAAATAAAAAATAGTTTTTTTTAAGTTTCAGAAAGAGGATTATTTTTCGATCTCTCTAGTAGCTTAGTGGTAACGCACGTGACTGGCAATCAGTTGACCTGGCGTTCGAATCCCAGCAGAGCGAAGGAGAAGATCTTTTTTCTGAATAAATTAAATTTAAAAAATAAATAAAAAAGTTCAAATACCCTACAAGTGAGTAGAAAGATATTTTTCAATGAAGATCTTGAAATTCGTTGCAGATAAAACTAAATAGGTTTTCATCCAGAAATACGAAATGCTCTCCCGCGAAGTGGAGCGACTCAAACCGAGAACGCTAAATCACGCAGTGTTCCTGGGGTTCGCAAACGAGCGCTGTTTTCGTCGACGGAGGTGCTTCATCTCCTAGGGGATGAGGGGTTTCTTCTCTAAAGTGGGAGGTCGCAAGAGAGAGGGTAAGCGGAGTATTTACATTGCTAATGTATCGCCGGCCTAACTTCTAATTAAACAAATTCGCACAACTCAGCGCGGAGCGCGCGGTTGCAGTGGAATTGCTCCACAGAGGACTTCTTCCTTCCTCCTCCTTCCTCAGTCGAAGAAAGAGAGAAAATGAGTGAAAAAAGAGTGCGGTAGAGGAGAAAGAATCCTCCCTCTCTCTCTTCCTCTTCTCTGACCCTCTTTGGTTCTCTCTCTCCCTCGTTAGTCTTCCTATCCCTCTTTTCCTACTCTCTTCTCTTTCCTCTCTCTTCTCTTTCCTCTCTCTCCTCTTCCTTCTCTCTCCTCTTTCTTCTCTCTTCTCTTTCTTCTCTCTTCTTCAGCTTGCTCCCTTCCTCCTAAAGGGGTCGCTCGTTAGCGCTCTTAACGCGACTTACCGCCTGGAGCGCGAGCTTCGAGCTCCCTGATTCATCGGCCAGAAGGAATGAATATTTATAAGAAACTGCAAAATCGCAGCCCCTTCTCTTCCTTCTGCTTCTTTCTTGCCCTCGTTGGATAGTCTCGAACTCGCCTCCCGTAACACTCACCCCCTTTCTTCACCAACTTGGGTCCTTCTTCTCACTTTCATCTTTTTTTTAATCTCCTCTCCTCTTCACTCCCATCTCTCATTTATACCTTTTCCTTGTTCTACTCGGCGAGCACCGCAGACAGTCAATTATCAGCCGTGAAAGCGCGCTCGCGCCTTTTCGGTGGTGTCTTATTATTAAACAAGGAATAAGAGGGAAAAGGAACAAGATGTTTGCTGCTTACCGGAAGGAGAATTAGCTTCGGGATTTCAAGCTTCAAACAGTTCCTTATTCTTGGGTGCAAATCCCGAGGAAATGTTTCCTTTCTTATCTTTTTTTTTATATTAATTTCTAGGAAGTCGAATCTACGTGAGAATTAAAATAAAAGGGGTATGAGGGGTCACAGAAAAAACAGGGGTTTCTATTAGAACCGATTTTTAGTCTTAAAGGAACAGCAACAAAAAGGAAAGTCTCTTGCTGAAAAGGAAGCCAAAATGATAAATTGTTCCAAAGGAACCCAAAGTATTTTTTTATATCTATTTTTAATTTTAATTCACATTTATCTTCTTAGTGTTTAAAATATTACTATTTGATTGAAAATAATCTCTTTTCTTAATAATGAAATAAAAATTCACTTCCTTAATTGAAAATTGAACTATTATGGTTAAAAATCATTCTTTTCTTTGTTGCAAAATTTTTTTGATATAAAATCTAACTGTTCATTTTTTTATTGAAAGTTTATCTTCCTTAGTTGGAAGTTTAACTATTTAGTTGAAAATTAATGTATTTTATTGATTTTTTAAACCCTTTTTGTTACGAATTTATTTTTCGACTTCAAATTTGCTTATTAAAATAAATGATTAATTTTCCGAACTGCAGAAGTAACTATTCAATTTTTGGTTGAAAATTCCGTGAAATTGTTTTTTTTCTTATTTTTATATTATTTGTAGGATCTTGAAATCGATTTTCAATCTCAAGCAAGCCGCAACAAAAAGGAACGTCTCTTGATGAAAAGGAACTCAAAATAAAAAATTGTTCCAAAGGAACCCAAGGTATTTTCTTATATTTATTCCTAATTTTTGTTCAAAATGTAATTTTTTTAGTTGAAAATGTAACTATTCAAGTTCAAAATTCAACTATTTGGTTTGAATTTCATCTTTTGATTCGGAATTCGTTTTTCAAATTAAAAATTATTTTTTTAAACTGAAAGAGTAACTGTGTATTCCATTTTCGGTTAAAAATTGCGAAACCACCGAAAAAACTGGGTTTTCTATTAGAACGGAGCTTTTCTTCCAAAGGAACTGCAACAAAAAGGAACGCCTCTTGATGCAAAGGAACCCAAAATGAAAAATTGTTCCAAAGGAACCCAAATAATTTTTTTTAAATTTATTTTTAATTTTTTTCAAAAATCAATCTTTTTTAGTTGCAAATTTAACTATTCGTTTGAAAATTCAACTATTTGGTCAAAACGATTTAATTTGTTATTAATGACATATCTTTACTTGCAATATTATGCATTTAAAGTGTCTTAATTTTTGGATGACAATTTATCTTTCTTTCTCGAAAAATTTGTCTTTGTGGTAGATAATTAATCGCATTGGATAAAAATTAATTTTCTTAACTGAAAAGTTAACTAAAATTTTTATTCTAAAATTATATGTTTTAGTTGAAAATAATGTATTTTGTTTGGTAGAAAATTAATCTTCCTTTTTTTAAAAATTCATCTTTTTTATCGAAAATTCATTTTTTAATTAAAAATTTAACTATTTTGGTTAAAAATAGTTGTTCTTCAGTTGCAATTTTTTTAATAGTAAATTCAACTGTTCAATTTTTTGTAGCAAGTTTTTCATTTCAAGTTGAAAATTCAACCTTTTGGTTGAAATTTTATCTTTTGACTCCAAATCTTGTTTATGAAATAAAAAATTAATTTTTTGAACTAAAAAAGTAACTATTCCATTTTCGTTTGAAAATTCCGAAGAAATGTTTCCTTTCTTATCTTTTTTTATATTATTTTTGTAGTAGATAATTGATCGTTTCGGATGAATATTAATTTTTTAAATGAAAAGTTACCTGCCACATTTTTTATTCAAAATTTGTTTTTTTTTTCTTCTCAAGTTGAAAATTTAACTATTTGATTGAAAATTTGTCTTTTGATTCAAAATTAGTTTTTAAATATGAAAAATTGAGTTGTCAAATTAAAAAGTAACTTGTTGTAACTCTTGTGTAACTCATATAACTCTTGTAACTCTTGTTGAAAAGGAACCCAGAATGATAAGTTGTTCCAAAGGAACCCAAAGTATTTTTTTTTATATTTATTTCTAATTTTTGTTCAAAATGTATCTTTTTCAGTTAGGAATTTGACTATTCTATTAAAAATTCAACTATTAGGTTGAAAAATATCTATTTTTGTTAATAGTTATATGTTTTTACTTAGTATATTTGGTTATTAATAAAATATTCTTACTTGAAATAATATTCATTTAAAGTGTTATCATTTTTGGATGGAAATTTCTATTTTTTTTGCAAAATTTGTCTTTGTGGTAGATAATTAATCGCATTGAATAAAAATTAATTTTCTTAACTGAAAAGTTAAGTACTACATTTCTTATTTCAAATTTACGTTTTTTTAGTTGAAAATAATATATTTTGTCTGAATTTGTTCTGATTGGTAGGAAATTCATGTCTGTTTATCCTTTAAAAATTCTTTTCTTTAATTGAAAATAGACCTTTATTTAGTGAAAAATAGTTTTTTTTTCTTTCTTGGAAATTTTTTTTTAATAGAAAATTTAACTGTTAAATTTTTGTTTAAAGTTGATCTATTCAAGTTCAAAATTCAACTATTAGGTTGGAATTTCATATTTCGATTCCAAATTCGTTTAGATTCCATTAGATCCTAGTTTTGCTTCCAAGGGAACCCAAATTAAAAAATTTTTCCAGAGGTACCCAAAGCATTTTTCTATATTTATTCTTTATTATTGTTTATTGAAAAATTTGTCTTTGTGGTAGATAATTATTCGTATTGAATAAAAATTAATTTTCTTAACTAAAAATTTAACTTCTGAGTTGAAAATGCATCTTTTTCGTCGGAAATTCATTTCTTTGACTGAAAACTGAACTATTTTTGTTTGAAATCATTTTTTTTTTTTTGAAAATTTTATCTACTAGAAAATGTAACTGTTCAATATTTTGCTAGAAGTTCACCTTTTTCTAGTTTGTATTAGAAGATTGATCATCTTGGATGAATACTAATTTTTTAACTGAAAAGTTAACTACTACACTTTTTATTTGAAATTTTTATTTTTTTTTTATTTTCTCAAGTTGAAAATTCAACAATTGTATTGAAAATTTATCTTTTGATTCCAAATTTGTTTTTTTTTTAATGAAAAATTAAGTTTTTAAACTGAAAAAGTAACTATTCCATTTTGGGTTGAAAATTCCAATAAAATGATTTCTTTCTCATGTATTTTTTTTATAATAATTTCTAGGAAGTTAAATCTACATGAAAATTGAAATTAAGAGGGCATAAAGGGACAAAGAAAAAAATGGGGTTTCTTTCAAACCCGATTTTTGGTCCCAAGCGAGCCGCGATAAAAAGGAATCTCTCTTGTTCAAAAGGAACCCAAAATGATAAGTGGTTCCAAAGGAACCCAAAGTATTTTTTTTATAATTATTCCTAATTTTTGTTTAAAATGTATCTTTTTTAGTTATGAATTTAAATATTTCAATGAAAATTCAACTCCTCTCTTTTCAACAAAAGAAATATAAAAATATATATAACCTTTCTGTCGGAAAAATTGTCTTTGCCGTAGATAATTCATCGTAATGTATGAAAATTAATTTTCTCAACTGAAAAGTTAATTAAAACATTCTGTATTTTAAATTTAAGTTTTTTCAGATGAAAATAATGTATTTTGTTTACATTTGTTCTGTGTGGTAGAAAATTAATCTTCTTGGTTGAAAATTAATCTTTTTTGTTGAAAATTAATTTCTTTGATTGAAAATTTAATTATTTGGCTGAAAATTTATCTTTTGATTCTAAATTCGGTTTTTTTAATGAAAAATTAATTTTTTTAAGCTGAAAAAGTAACTATTCCATTTTCGGTTGAAAATTCCAAAGCCCCAGAAAAGACTAGGGTAGAATAAAAAAAATTTCCAAAGGAACCCAAAGTATTTTTTATATTTATTTTTAATTTTTGTTAAAATTTTATCTTTTTTAGTTGAAAATTTATCCATTTGGTTCAAAATTCAACTATTTGGTTAGAACGATTCATTTTTTTATTATTAAAATATTTTTACTTGAAATGTTATCTATTTAAAGTGTTTTCATTTTAGATAAAAATGTATCTTTTCTTCTTGAAAAATTTGTCTTTATGATAGATAATTTATCACATTGAAAAATTAATTTTCTCAACTGAAAAGTGCACTACATTTTTTTATTTCAAATTAATTTTTTTAAGATTCAAATAATGTATTTTGTTTACATTTGTTCTGTTTGGTAGAAAGTTAATCCTTTTTTAAAAATTATTCTTTTTGATTAAAAATTAATATCGTTGATTAAAAATTTAACTATTTTGGTTAAAAATAGTTGTTTTTGGTTGCAATTTTTTTCAATAGTAATTTCAACTGTTCAATTTTTTATTGGAAGTTTATCTTTTCAAGTTGAAAATTCAACTATTTTGTTAAAACGATTTATTTTTTTAATAATTAAATATTTATACCAAGAAATATTATGCATTCAAAGTGTTCTTATTTTTGGGTAAAAATGAATGTGTTATTCTTGAAAAATTTGTCTTTATGGTAGAAAATTATTCGTATTACATGAAAATTAACTTTCTTAACTAAAAAGTTAACTGCTACATTTTTTATTTAAAATGTATTTTTTTTAGTTGAAAGTAATGTATTTTGTTTAAATTCGTTCTGTTTGGTAGAAAATTATTCTTCTTGGCTAAAAATGCATCTTTCTTGTTGAAAATTCATTTCTTCGACTGAAAACTTAAAAAAAATGTAACTCTTCAATTTTTTGATAAAAGTTGATCTTTTTTAGTTGAAAATTCATGTATTTTATTATTTTTTTATTTTTGTAGAAAATTAACCCTTTTGGTTGAAAATTTATCTTTTGCTTCAAAATTCGTTTTTTTTTTAAATGTAATATTAATTTTTTAAACTAAAAAAGTAACTATTCCATTTTTGATTGAAAATTCCGTGGAAATGTTTATTTTTTCCCATTTTTTTTCATATTAATTTATACGAAGCCAAATCTAGTTGAGAATTGAAATAAGTTTCTCCTTCGCAAATCGTAAAAATCCTTTGAAATACCTTGAAAATAAATAAAATTGAGCTCTTCATTAAACTTTTCTAGAAAACCGTTAAACTTTCCAGGAATCATTGAAATCGCTAGGAATTCCTTAAAATTTGCTTCTATTTCACTTATTTTTGACATTTTTGAAAAAATTCCTTAAAATCCTTGGAATTTCGACAAAATTCTTTTAAATCGCTTACAATTTTTAAAATCTCTTGAAATCCTTGGAAACCCTTAAAATCTCTTAAAATTTTTCTATTAAAGTTATCTAAAAATCGTTTAATCCCTATTAATCTTTCAAATAGGTACTTTGAAATCCTTGGTGATTTCATAAAATCCTTCAAATTTGGTAAAATCTCTTGAAATACCTCCAAATCTCTTAAAATATGTGAAATCGATAAGAATCACTTGAAATTTATTTTAATTTGATTTGTTTTCCAAAGTTTTTTCAAATTCATTAAAATCTTAAAAAATCTTACCAAATCATTTGAAATCCCCCCTTATTCTTTTGATCTCTTGAAATTATTTTGAATCTCTTGAAATCCCTTAAAATATCTCCTTCGAAAATCGTAAACGTAGATTAAAATAAGTTAAAAATTATTTCAAATCCCTTAAGTATAAATTAAATTAAACTTTTTAATTAAGTTTCTAAAAAAAACGTCCAAATCTCTATACATTTTTGAAATCATTTGAAACCCTTGGAGATTCAATAAAATTAAATTTTTTTTGAAATTTCCTAAAGTATCTTGAAACCCTTAAATTCTTTGTAATTTCTAGGAATTCCTTGATATTTAATTTGATCCAATTCATTTTTCAAAGTTTTATCAAAAATCCTTAAAATCTTTAGAAATCCTGCAAAATTATTAGAAGCCTCCTGACATTTTTTGAATCTCGTGAAATTCTTTCGAATCAGAAAAATTAGAAAATTTATCTTCTTGATTGAAATTTGAACTACTTGGTTGAAAATCAAACAAAATTTTTAGTAATCCCTTTGATTAGTTAAAGATCCATCTTTCTGGTTGAAAATAGTATTTTTTTGGTTGAAAATCAATTTTTTGAACTGCAAATTCAACAATTTCGTTTATGGTAAAAAATGAATCGCTTTTAGTTGAGGTTGAAAGTGCAACTGTTTGATTGAAAAATAATATTTTTTATTCAAGAATGTTTATTTTATAAGTGAAGGGGTGAAAAATGTTTTCAAATTAGCGTGATGTTATTTTTGAGCAGCCCTTATGATATCCTGAACTACGTTTCCCTTTTTGGTTTATATTTAACTTGCACAAGATCTATCCGGACAGTGACATTGTGATCTAACTTGTGCCTTTCGATTCCAAAAACAATTGTTCCTGAAATTTTGAGCCAAGATTTAAAGATAAACTGTGAAAAAGTGGCGTCTGGCTCTTTCACCATGACAACAGCCTATTCCGCAATTTCTGGTGAAGAGCCTTCCACAACTTCAGCAGCACCCATACAGTCCTGACCTGGCTCCCTCTGATCTCTGGCTTTCTCCCAAATTGAAGTATCTTACAAAAACAAAACTAATTCAAGACATAGAGAAAATAAAACAGAATGCGACGAAGCATCTGTTAGCTATTCCAAAAGGTGCTTTATGTAGTCCCTCCTAAAATGGGAGGGTCACCGGAAGAAGGTTATGGCTTCCAAAGGGGAGTACTTCGAAGGGGCTATCATTGCCCTTGACCAGAATTCACTCTCACTCCTGGTAAAAGACAAGTTCCAATACTTTCTGGACAGAGCTCTTATAGTCTCTTATAACTCTCTTATAGCTCTTATAGTTGAAATGAAATCACAAAATGATTAATTATCAGGCTAAGCCTTCGTGATGTCCTGATCGCAGTGACATCTAAATAGATTTCATTAAATATAATGGTGAAGCTGTCCTGGACCCTCTGTAATTCTGGACACCTAAATGTACGGAATCTACATGAATACGTTTCATAGGTATGATGACTCGGTGCATAGGGACGTTACCAATTGACATTTAACACGCAGTCCAGTCACTTGATGTTATATGGATCTGTTGGCGCAGTGTATCGCCCCGGGTTTATGATCTCATCGGACGATTGATTTATGTCGGCAATTATAGCATATACGAGTGACGCACGGCTCCGTGTCCGGAATGAGTTATGGGTGTTAATCTCGGGAAAACCAATGAGGGGACCACCTCCTCCGCCCCCTGCCACCCCCTTGTGAGCATCCACTGCTTCCTTGTTTCTTTGTTTGTTGCCTAGGGTTCTCTGATTTCTCTTTTCCTTTTTTGTCATGACTTTCAGGCTTTTACTCTACCTGATCAGCAAAGGCGCCATCAGGACGTTTGGACATCAGCCAATCCACGACGACGGCCAAATATTAATACATGTTAATGTGGCGTGTCGCATAAAAATACTCGGAATAGGTTTCACTACAATGCGAACTTCTTTCAGACTGGGATCAATCAAAATTTGTTTGTTGCAGGCACTAGATTTTTTGAAATGCAAAGTTTATCTGTTTCGGATTCCGAAGTTAACTTTCCAGCTGCGATAAACATTTCTAAGTCGTTTTTAAGTTGTAGTATCATAAAGGTCGGTTTTTTTATCAAGATTGAAATTTCGAGACTAATTTTATTCCTGTTGGGACTGGAAGCATTAAAGTTGTGCACTGTACCTTACAGGCTTATAGGGCGTAAGTAGGTACGGAAGGTATGGTTGGTACCAGAATGTCAGGGAGGCAACGCGTACGTTACCAGTTATCTTCGGTCCATATCAAATGCGACTTCCCTCCGCGACCATCTCGTACATTCCCGGAGAAGGAGAACCCTTTCGGCTGCTGTTTCCTACCAAGGTTCGTGGCCTTTCCTACTAGCGAGCATAATGTCTTCGGATCCATAGATCTCACTCTTTTTAGTCAAGAGAGCATCCAACTTAGGGTAGCATGTTTATACTTGCTGATTCATTATCAGACGCATAGTTTATGAGAGCAACATTTTTCGTTTAGATTTGTTTTTGTCGTTGGGAAAATTGAGTTTCCGAGAATGTTTCTGCAACTGAATCAAACTGGACACAGTACCCTTCAAACAATCGTGATAGGTGTAGCTCAGCAATGACGGATGTTTCTACATTGTACATGTCATCATCTTTATCAGAAAGGGGTCGATTAGCTAGGCTATGATATAGATTGGCATGTTCCATTCTTCCACCTATAGAGCAAAACATAGCATAGTCTCTTTATAAATCTCCGCAAGTTTTTTGGCATGTCTTCTACTGGCAACGTCGTTCTGCCAATTCATATACTTGTACCACTTTATTCTGACCATCTTTTAGACTTCTGAGTGTTATAAAAAATAAGGACAGGGATGCATTGACATTCGTATTTTTCTTTTATTTGTAGCACTGTGCACAACATCAACATAGGAACTCTTATAAACTTCTCTTTCTCATTAGTATTACCACCTTCAGAGTATAGACATCTAGTTTTCATAGAAAAATTTGAATCTATTTCCTAATCTGAGTCATCAACACCACAATCTGATTTGGATAAATAGTTTTCTGGGAGAATCATCATGCAGATTTTGCAAAAAACCTTGACCACCATCAGCCATTACTTGTATGACGTGATTGTCAATCACATTTCGCTCTTCCAAAACAGCTTCCAACAGTTCCTTACCGACAAGCAACAGGTCTTTTTTTCATTTATTGCAGCCTTTCTTGTCTAAAATTAAAAGATTTCATATTTGTAAACAAGTTTTCCTGAAAACTGTATCACATTTTCTCGAGCCTTAGGAGGAGTTCCAGCAGAATGATGAATAGCTTTGCATATTTTTTGACAACATCTTTTACAGATCTTAATCGACTTTCTTGAATCATCAATTTCTTGGTCAGTTTTTACTGCTGTGTGATACTTCAAGTACCATAAAGCCCAATAGATTCATCAATATGTATAGATACTTGACAATCATTAGATTCATCAATATGGATAGATACTTGACAATCATTAGATTCATCAATATGGATAGATACATGACATTCGTGATTTCCGTCTTTGTCCATTTTTATATCACTCTTGAATCTTCCTCTTAAGCATTATAATAATCACATGCATTGCTATTGGCCCTGGATTGTTTTAGTAACTTTATATTTTTATAATTGAAAAAAGTTGGTAAAGGTCTTTTGAATTATTTTTTGTTTGTTCAAGTGACAATCCGACACTGAGCACAATGAGCAAACACTTAATGAAAACTTGGATTCAGATATGTTCAAATCTTCTTTTAAAAATTTCTTACAAGATTTTTTATTTTTTTGGTTATGTAGGAAGAATTTGGTTTATACTTACCAGTAATGAGTTTATTACAAAATAGATTCAATGTGAGGACTTTAGGAAAGTATCGGAATCTTGATAAGGGAGGCTGTTTATCAAAAACGCAAAGACGGCAATTTAAATTTTTTTCAACATGTTCTATAATATAGCTATTCTTCATTTATCAATAATGGTACCAATGGATAGTGTTTTGAGAACAGGATTATCTGAAATTTTCGTGTTTTCTTTTCTTGAAGATATGTACAAATAAAGCACCGTACCCACATTTTGTTGAAATTTTTATCATAAAAATGATTGGTTAAACGTACTATGTGGAGATCCTGTACACTGATTCTTTTCTTTATCCACATCAAAAATCATTTTTATAAGCTAAATAATAGATCCTTTATTTATTTTAAATCATTCCTTCAAATAAGCCATTACAACATTGATTTACATATGAATGTATTTCTAGAATAAGAGAGGGTTCATAAGGTCAATGAATAATTCTAATTGATAAACGTAATGAATTCCAAATGGATAGAAATATAATTTAAACGAAAAATTCTGGGTTGGTGAATGTTTCAAATCAACATATTGAGAAGATTAGCAAAAGTCATTTAAAGCCGAAATTAGGATGCATCATGATACACGCAAATATGAAACAATTTGTAAATATTAAAGAGCGCATGGATGATTAAAATATGAAAGAATGATAATAATGTACAATGATCCAAAAAGTGATAATCAAAATCAAATGACGAATGATTATAACACAATTTGAAAATAATAATGATGACAACTGAAGGGCAAAGCCAAGAAGAAATGTTGCTCAAATGGCAGCTAAACATGTTTAGGTTGTTGCATCAGATTTAGTTGTAGATGTGCACTCCACGTTGTAATTGTAAATATTAAAAATATGATGGAAAAAACTTAAACGGTTTAAAAATTTGTTTAAAACAAACACTTTACAATTGCGCACTAACCTCATCGTTTTTTGCTAAGTTTGAAGAAGGTGGCTTCTCAAGAACATTGCTCAGCAGAGAGGAATGATGCTGATTACACAAATATTACGAATCTAATTTGAATCAAAATTGATCTTTATGAGATTGATAGAAACTTTATATTCAAGTACTCTCCAAGCAATTGGATCCTTGGCTAAGATACAGTTGGATCAAGAAAAATAAATTCATTTAACACTATGTTCAAAGCATGACAAGAGATTGCTGCCCAACGATTTTCTATCCTATTTCAGAAAACAAATTTTTGTTGTTTCAAACTTATCACTGATTCATTTGACAAAGTTTTATTGTTGAAATATTTGAGGATTCGAAAGAAAACATTTATCTTCGCGAAGTTATGTACCCAAAGACAGTAACAGAAATAAAGAAGTTCCAAAAAGTATTTTAGCATACTCTGCTATCAAGTGTAACTTAAGAGTGATTAATAAGAGGAAGCCAATAGAACTTTTTTCTGATCATCAATCCCCTTTTTTGCAGTTCGAAACAATTCGAATCAATCCGAAACTATCCGAAGCAAGTTTTCAATCTTCGTCAACACTTCTTAATTTTTCAACCCCAAATAGAATCCCAATTTCAATACATGTCTCAACCCCAAATCCAGTCTGAATGTATAGGCTAACTTATCAGTCCTTCATTTATGTATTAGCACCAACATCAGTACGAAATCATACCGAATCCATTTTTCAATCCGTGCCACCAATCCTTTCGAATAAGTGGGACTTTTTGAATTCAATCAGAATAAATCCGATTGAATCCGAGACCAGTCCGAATGGATGAGTGTGAATCCGAAACCAGTCCGGATGAATCACACACCAATCGGAAACATACTTTGACTTCTAAATTCGCTGCTCAATTTGAATGAATCCAAGCCTCATCCCAAGTCAGTTTTAATCTTTTTGTTAGTTTTCAGTCTCTGCGCTCTATCCGAGTGAATCGGAAATCAATCCGAACCAAAATTTCAATCTTATTAAATCCGTGCGTCAACATAAACTTGAATCCTAACACACCATTTGAACCATTTCTATCCGTGCGCCCAATCCGATGAATCCAAATCTCAGCCAAAAAGTCACTTACTTCTTGTTGGCAGAGAGTGGTCCTAAGTCGACACAGTAAGAGTTTTTGTGGAAAGCAGAGGTTAGACAGGGTTCAATGGTGCTTTAATGCCTTGATCAGACACCAAGATCCTTTATATACAATTCTATGTCATTCGGAACAGTATGAAGTGATTTTGGCTACTTTTAAAAATGCTCGTCCTAAGTCGGCACCCCCTGGGTATGATTCGGCACATAATTTTTTCCGCCCAAATGCAAGAAAAAGGGATGGTTATGTAAGTTTGAGGAGAAAATGGACGAATTTGAACCATTAACAATGAAAGAACATGTAAAATATTGTCAAACTTTATTTAAAGGTAAACATTCCTCCATTACAATAATATGAGAACATGAAGTCAAAACACAACCAAAGTAAAAAAGAACTAACAAGAGACGAGAAATGGAATTGAAACATAACAAAATTAAATAACACACGGATAATAACAAAAGAAAAAAAGGGTGCCAGACCGCCTGTTTGGTGCCGACTAAGGACCACTACGAATGTTGAAACATTTCATGCTATTACGCACACGAAACAAATCCGAATGAAAAATCAAATTCACCAGACGAGAGCACACAGAACACAGAAACCAACGAGCTTATTTGTTTGAACTTTCCAACATTTATATACCTCTAGCAGCTTCACAAGAATGAAAAAAAAATGGAATTTCGTTTGGACGAAAAATGTATACCCCACTCACGATTTCAAGCGAAAACTGAAGTCACACTTGTCAGTATGAATAACATCCATGTCTGCCAACCACAGTGCCGACATAGGACAACTCTCTCAAATCAATACCTTGCCCCTCCCAGATCGATTTCTGGGGGAAGCATTGCCCCTTTGCCCCCTTTAGGGCAACAATGCATGATTCTTTTTCATAATAAGAACATCATTTAAAATCCAGACTACGCAAAGTGTGTCTGTCTACGCAACACTTTACCCCCTTAAGTGAAATACCTCCTGCAGATAAGAAACAATGACAACATTGCTAATATATCATTAGGATCCTCGGAACTTAGAAAATTTAGATCGGAACCTCGATAAAGAAGAGAATGCAAATAATTGTAAAAAATCGAAATTTAAACAATGCAGTCAGCTTTATTCGTAGACTGGCCTCTAAGTATACGAGAAGCAGGGTCTAATCCCGCGAGACCCGACTCGGGATATTATTTATATGGGCGTAGTACGAAGTATCCGCGTGGGGGGGTGGGGGGGGGGAGGGGGAAAACACGCAGGAGGGGGGGAGGGGGAACCAGGGACACTGATGGTGGCTCCTATACGCTCCCGGTCACGATTCGCGAGCTCCTGTATTTGAATACAATGCATTATATTGTCCGCGTCATGTCATATATCTTTCCCGCTAAATAAACGCCGTCTCAATATTTAGACCTTCGTACGACCGGCCACGAGTGCTGACCAACGAGAGAAACGTAGACGAGGTGGATCTGATGCTGAAGCTGAAACTGAGGGGGAGCCAACCTGTGCGTCCGAGTCGATAAAAATCGAAGGAGAAAAAAAAGGAGTTTTTTGATCCATTGATCGCACGTTCTGACGTTCGAGATAAAGGACTGAGTAGAAATTTAGTTGTGAAACGATCTACATGTGTGTGAAATCTTTGGAATCCTTGTGAAATCCTTGAAATATTTGTGAAATCTTTGAGAAATATTTTGAAATTTTCTTTAACCTTTTTAAATCTTTGAAAACTTAAAAGTCTTTATATAATCTTCTGAAACCTTCAAAATTTTTGAAATCCTAGTGAGATTTTTTGAAATCTCTTGAAAACTTCTAAAATATTTTTAAATCTTATTGAAATCTTTGTGGAATCTTTGTGAAATCGTTTTAACCCATTTGAAATTGTCAAAAATCTCTTGAAACCTTTTGAAATAGTTTGAAATTTTTGAAATCATTGAAATTTTAATCACACGGCTTGTTATCATTTGAATCTTCTTGAAATCTTTGAAATCTTTCTAATTTTTTTGTAAAATCTTTTAAATTATTTGAAATCTTCTAAAATCTTCTAAACTGTTTCAAAGACGTTTGAAATTTTTCAAATCTTTGTGAAATGTTTGAAATCCTAGTGAGATCTTTTTAAATCTCTTAAAAACTTCTAAAATATTTTTAAATCTTTTTTAAATCTTTGTGAAATCTTCTAAAATCGTTTTAACCCGTTTGAAATTCAGAATTAATCATTTTTATTAAAAATAGTTTAGAATATAAAATATAAAAATAGTTTAGAATCTTTGAAATCATTAAAATTTGAATCTTTTCGAAATCTTTGAAATCTTCCTAATAATTTTGTGAAATCTTTTAAAATGTTTGAAACCTTCTGAAATCTTTTAAACCTTTTTGAAGTCGTTTGAAATTTTTGAAATCCTTGAAATCTTCATGAAATCTTTGCAAAATTTTTTGAAATTTTCTTAAATGTTTTCAAATCTTTTAAATCCTCAAAATCTTTATGAAATCTTTTGAAAGCTTCGAAAATTTTGTGAAATGTTTAAAATCTTTTTCAGATCTTCTAAAATCTTTCAAAAACTTCTAAAATAATTATAAATTTTTGTGAAATGAATAAAAAAAAATTCGCAAGAACAGTTAAATTTTTATCAAATTAGGCAAAAAAATACAAACTTCAAACAAAAAGTAAATTTTCTGGGAGATAGTAGAATTTTCAACAAAACAGTTGCATTTTTGTCCAAGAAAGATGCAATATTTCTCCTAAAAAAATGATGAACTTTTTTAAATTAAAAAGACAAATTTTCAGAAAAAATATTTTTCATCCAAAAAAGATTCAGTCATCCTTTTGGTTGAAAATTCAACTGTTTTTTCTATTAAAATGGAACTTCTTTCTGAAAATTTCTCTTTTTAATTAAAAAATTCTGGCATTATTATAGAAATTGCATTGTTTCTGTTAAAAAAATGCAACTGTATGGTTGAAAATTTAACAATTTTATTAAAAAGTCATCCGTTTTGTCGAAAATTCAACTGTTTTATCGAAAAATCGTCTCTTTGGTTTGAAAATTGAACTATTTTCGTAGAAAATTTACTTTTTGAATAAAATTAATATTTTCGTGTTGAAAAGTTAACTGAATTCTTTTTTCAATGAGAATTGAACTATTTTCTGAAAATCTGTCTTTTCAATTTAAAAATTCTTCTGTTTTGATAGAAATTGGATTTTTTTGAAAAACACAGATTTTAAACCTTTTTGAACTCGTTTGTAATCTTTGTCTTGAATTTTTTTTAAATCGTTTTAAATCTTTCGAATCCTCAAAATTTGTATAAAATTTCTTTAAAGCTTCAAAATCTGTGTGAAATGTTCGAAATCTTTGTGAAATCTTGTGAAATCGTTTCAACAAATTTTCAAATTCTCAGAAATCTCCTTAAACATTTTGGAATCGTTTGAAATTTTTGAGATTATTGAAATTTGAATGACGCGGCTTGTTATCATTTGAATCTTTTCGAAATCTTTGAAATCTTTCTGATATTTTTGTGAAATCTTTTAAAATATTTGAAATCTACTGAAATATTTTTAACATTTTTGAAGTCGCTTGAAATCTTTGGAATCCTTGTGAAATCCTTAAAATCTTCGTGAAATCTTTCTAAAATCTTTTGAAATTTTCTTATATATTTTTAAATCCTCAAAATCTTCATGGAATCTTCTGAAAGCTTCAAAATCTTTGTGAAATGTTTGAAATCCTAGTGAAATCTTTGAAAATCTTTTAAAAACTTCTAAAAAATTTTTAAATCTTTCTGAAATCTGTGTGAAATCTTTTGAAATCGTTTTAACCCTTTCGACATCCTCAAAAATCTCTTAAAACCTCTTGAAATAGTTTAAAATCTTTGAAATCATTAAAATTTAAATTACACGGCTTCTTATCACTTAAATCTTTTCGAAATCTTTCAAATCTTTGTAATATTTTTGTGAAATATTTTAAAATGTTTGAAATCCTTTAAACCTTTTTTAAGTCGTTTGAAATCTTTGAAATCCTTGAAATCTTTGTGAAATTTTTGTAAAATCTTTTGAAATTTTCTTAAATGTTTTTAAATCTTTTAAATCCTCAAAACCTTTATGAAATCTTTTGAAAGCTTAGAAAATTTCGTGAAATGTTTGAAATCTTTATCAGATCTCTTAAAATCTTTTAAAAACTTCAAAAATAATTCAAAATTTTCGTGAAATCTTCTGAAATATTTCAAACCATTTTGAAGTCGTATAAAATATTTGGAATCCTTATGAAATCCTTGAAATCTTCGTGAAATCTTTGTAGAATATTTTTAAATTTTCTTAAACCTTTTTAAATCTTTTAGATCTTCAAAATCTTTATAAAATCTTTTAAAAGCTTCGAAATCCATCTGAAATCTTTTGAAATCGTTTCAACTTTCTTGAAATTCTTGTAAAATCTTGTAAAATTATCCTAGATCGTTTAAAATCTTTGAAATCCTTGACATTTTTGTGAAATGTTTTGAAATCTTCGTGAAATTTCTTTAAATCTTCAAAATGATTGAAATATTTTCTAAATTCTTCTGAAATCTTTGAGAAATCTTTTGAGATCGTTTTAACCCTTCTGAAATCCTCAAAAATCTCTTGAAACCTTTTGAAATAGTTTAAAATCTTTGAAATCATTAAAATTTGAATTACACGGCTTCTTATGATTTGAATCCTCTTGAAATCTTTAAAATGTTTCTAATATTTTTGTAAAATTTTTTAAGTTTTTTGAAATCTTCTGAAATCTTTCAAAATACTTCGAAGTCGTCCGCAATCTTTGGAATCCTTGTGAAATCCATGAAATCTTTGTGAAATCTTTGTAAAATCTTGTAAGCATTTTCTTAAACCTTTTTGAATTTCTAAAATTTTCAAAAACTTTATGAAATCTTTCAAAAGCTTAAAAATCTTTGTGAAATGTTTGAAATCTTCGTGAAATTTCTTCAAATCTTCAAAATGTTTGAAAT
>CAKNXH010080229.1:36420-58674 GCA_932178445.1 Andricus quercusramuli | reverse complement strand
CCAAAATAAAAATACAAAATGGCGGATCCAATAAGTGGATCGAAATTTTAAATTAAAAATCAAATTAGTATAATTTCGGGTGGTGATTTCAAATCTAAAGTTAAAATTCAGAATGCTGGATCTAATATGGGGAGCTGATTTTAAATCCAAAATTAAAAAGTAAAAATGGCGGATTGAAGATTGAATAAAAACGATTTAATACAAACTGCTGATCTAGAATCCAAGATCGAAATTCAAAATGACGGATCGAAATCCAAAATGACGGATTGAACTGGTAAAAAAAAAAGTTGAACTAAAAATTGCTACTGGGGAGGGGGGGGGGGGTCATGTTGGTTAAAAACCCAAAATGGCGGATCCAATATGGTGGACGAAAGTGGTAAAATAAGACCGATTCGACAAAAAAATTGATACTCGGGTTTTTTTTTGGGTCGTTGCTTTCAAATAAAAAGTGCAAAATTCCGAATTCGTTGTTCAACGAGAAAAATTTATAAGCCGTTATAGAATCCGGCCCCTCATTTATGGACGCGTAGAAATGAGCCCTGGTTTCGGAGGGCGCTCTTCGAAATTCAAACTGTCTTCCATGTTGACGCCAAAGGCTACTTGGCGAGCTGGGTATCGAGGACTGGCGCCTGCGGCTATCTAGAAATGGAATATAATCAGCCAGCGCCAGAGCTTGGGTACGCGGCCGCCTCGGGCGCCACTCGCCTGAGGCTACGCGGATATTGAGTTCACCGTAACCATGGCAACAT
Source organism: Andricus quercusramuli (assembly GCA_932178445.1). NCBI lineage: Eukaryota > Metazoa > Arthropoda > Insecta > Hymenoptera > Cynipidae > Andricus > Andricus quercusramuli. Next base: position 57,925 of record CAKNXH010080229.1, on the reverse strand, counting down.
CCTCGAGGCGGCAACGTTTGTACGCTTATCCCTTATTCCTGTGGTGGTTGCGTTTATCAACTTCTCGGTACCTTTGCGCGTTAATTCCTCGACCTCGGCCTGATTACATTGGTCTCTTCCTTTACCGATCTTTTTTTCCGAATCACATTTTTATTATTCTATATACCCTGGAGGAAAGTAACATTTTCAACAAAGTCAATAATCGACGGCTTTTGTTATCCTTTAATCGTTTTTTGCCCGATATTTCTGTACATCGATTTTATGAAACCTCTCTCTGGTTTAGCATATTTAGAATATTTTCAATTCACATTGAATTCTTTTCAATTTTTTTGAATTGCTTGGAATGGTTTTAAATTCATTCAGTTTTCTCAAAAATTATTTTAACTTTCTTGAAAACTTCTGAATTCCTCGGAATTCTTAGACTTTTATTAATTCCTTGAATTTCCTGAATTCTTTAGATTCCTTGAATTTCCTTAATGCGCTGCAATCCTTGAAATTCCCTGAAATTCCCAGAATTCTCTGAAGTCATTGGATTACTTTGAATTCACACTGAATTCCTTCGAATTGTGTTGAGTTCTTTGAATTAGATGTATTATTTTTAATTTTAAATTCGCTGAGTTCCTTGAATTCGCTGAATTCCTTAAATTCACTGATTCTCTTGAATTTGCTGAATCTCTCGAATTCGCTGAATTCGCTCGATTCCTTGAATTCGCTGATTTCCTTGAATTCTCTGAATTTACTTGAATCCTCTGAATTACTGGAATTCTCTGAATACCTTGAATGCTCTCAAATTCTCGAATTCTCTAATTTCCTCGAATTCTCTGCACTTGAATTCTCTAAATACCTTGAATTCTCTAAATACCTTGAATTCTCTAAATTCCTCGAATTATCTAAATTCCTCAAATTCTCTGAATTCCTCGAATTCTCTAAATTCCTCGAATTCTCTGAATTAATTGAATTCTTTGATTTCCTGATCCCTGAAATTCCCTGAATTCTCGGAAGGCATTGGATTACTTTGAATTCACACTGAATTCCTTCGAATTGTATTGAGTTCTTTAAAATAGACGTATTCTTTTCAATTCTTTTGAATTGCTTTGAATACTTATCAATTATTTCAAATCCTATTGAATTGTAATAAGCTTCTAGAATTCTCTAAAATGATTGACTTCATCGACTACTTGAAATTTACGAATTCCTCCAATTCCCTCAAAATCCCTTCGATTTTTTTTGAGTTAATTGAATTTCATATATTTTTTTTAATTCTTTTGAATTGTGTGGAATGGTTTTGAACTATTTCAAATTCCTTTGAATTCTATTGACCTGATAGAATTCTCTAAATTTTTTAAATGCTCTAAATTCCTCTGAATTCTCTAAAATTCGTGATTTCTCTGAAATTTTTGAATTACTTGAATTTTTTGATTTCCTTTAATTATTTTAAACTCCCTTAAATTGGTTTGAAACTTTTTTTTTCAACTTTTTCAAATTCATTTGAATTCTATTCACCTTCTTGAGTTCTCTGAATTTCCTAAATTCTCTGAAATCCCTGAAATTCTCTGGAGTCCTTAATTTCTCTGTCTTCCTTAAATCTTCCGAATTCCTTGGATTATGTACTTTTCGTTAATTTGAATTGTTTTGAGAATGTTTTTTAATTGCTTGAAATTTTTTGAATTCTATTAACCTCCTTGAAGGCTTTAAATTTCTTGAATTGTCTGAATTATCGAAATTCTTTGAATTATCTGAATTCCCTAAATTCCTTGACTTCGCTGAATGCCTTGAATTCTTTGGTTCTCTGGATTCCTTCAAACCCCTGAATTCCTTGAATTCTCCGAATTTCTTAAATGCTCTGAAATGCCTGAAATTCTCTGAAGTCCTTAATTTCTTTGACACCCTTAAATTTTCTGAATTCCTCGAATTATAAGAATTCTCTGAATTATAAGAATTCTCCGAATTCCCTGAATTCTCTGAATTCCTTAAATTCTCTGAATTCCTTGAATTCTCTGAATTCCTTGAATTCTCTGCATTCCTTGAATTCTCGGAATTCTTTGAGTTCCTGGAATTCGCTGAATTTCTTGAATTCTCTGAATACCTTCAATTTCTTGAATTCTCTAAATTCCTTAATTTCTCCGACATCCTTAAATTTTCTGAATTCCTTGAATTCTCAGAATTACTTGAATTATCGGAATTCGCTGAATTCCTGGAATTCATTGAATTTCCTGAATTCCTGGAATTTGCTGAATTTCTTGAATTCTCTGAATACCTTGAATTCCTTGAATTCTCTAAATTCCTTAATTTCTCCGACATCCTTAAATTTCCTGAACTCCTTGAATTCTCAGAATTACTTGAATTATCGAAATTCGCTGAATTACTTGAATTCTCTGAATTGTGAATTCTCTGGATTCCTTAAATTCCCTGGATTCGCTGAATTACTTGAATTCTCTGAATTCCTTGAATTCTCAGAATTCCTTGAATTCTCTGAATTCCTTGAATTCTCTGAATTCCTTGAATTCTCTGAATTCCTTGAATTTTCTGAATTCCTTGAATTCTCTGACTTCCTTGAATTCTCGGAATTCTTTGAATTCCTGGAATTCGCTGAATTTCTTGAATTCTCTGAATACCTTCAATTCCTTGAATTCTCTAAATTCCTTAATTTCTCCGAAATCCTTAAATTTTCTGAATTCCTTGAATTCTCAGAATTACTTGAATTATCGGAATTCGCTGAATTACTTGAATTCTCTGAATTACGTGAATTCTCTGGATTCCTTGAATTCTCTGAATTCCGCGAATTTTTCGAATCCCGTGAATTCTCTTAGTCCCTTGTTCTGAAATTCTTTGAATTCTCTAAAATTCTCAAATTCTCAAAATTTTCTGAAATTCTTGAATTTCCTGACTTTCTTAAACTATCTGCATTCCTTGAACTCTCCGAATCACTTTAATTCCTCGAATTCTCTGAAATCCTCGAATTCTCTTAGTTCCTCGATTTCCCTGAATTCTTTGCATTTTTTTAAAGTCCTTGGAATTCCGAAGATTTCAAGAAAAATAATACAAAGGAATTGAGTGTTAATTCAAAGTAATTCAAAATAATTCTAAGAGAAATCTACTTACTTGTAGAAAATGTTTTTTATTTTTGGTTTTATTCAAGCTTTAAGTGGTTGCTTGGATATTAAAATGAACAATTTTTTCAAGTTTTTAAAAACGTAATTAGAAGCAAATAAAGTAAAAGAATTGTAATCTCTTAAATTACGAGAAACACGAATCTTTTAATTTTAAAAGAACTTTTGAAAAACTGGCAAGTATTCAAGGAGAATAAATTTGAAAATCTTGCAAACATTTCTAAGTTTAAATTTGAAAGTACTTGAGGCTCAAAATATAAGCAATTTTATAAGCTATTTAAAAATCTTTCAAAATGGTAATCCAATTGCAAGTAAGAGCTTAAAAATTGAAAGCCTTCAGTTTTTAAAAAGTTTTTAATATTCTGAGCAATCGAATTTGCAAGCTCTGGAGATTAAAGTCTGTACATTTTCAAGAGTCATCTGAAAAGTAGTCATTAAAAATCTACATTTGTTGAAATAATTTTTCAGCATCTAGAAGCATTTTTTAAATGTGTTCCACCTACCGGCAAAAATTGGGAATTTTAAATCCTGCAATAAAATTTGAATTGGGAATGTTAAATGCCTGCTTCTGAAATAACGTATAAGTAGAGGATTAAATTTTGAGTAATAAATGCTTTATTATAACTTTAATTATGACCGTAATTTAGTTCATCTCTTAACACTCTACCTACTCCTTTATAATCTGACTTACGGCCGGAATTAATGCTCTTAGAAGTGTTACAACACTAGCTGACAATGAGATCAACATATCGTTTCATTGCTTTTACATTCGCCACAAGTTATCAACGAATATTTACAGTAATTAGTATTTTATGGCTTTAAATACACAGATATACAGCTTAAACTTAGAGAATAAAAATAACAAACAAGTGGGCCTTTTGGAAGCCTATCGCATCGAAAAAGACCAGCTGTACGCCACATTAAATTTCTTTGAAGAATAAATAATTCTCGAACAAGGCTGGACACCCAAAACTTAGAGCAGATGCCGCTACTGCTTTTAGCGCCGCAGGGCACACGTTTTCTATAATTATGTATAGTCTATGGTGATCAGCTATTGGCTAAACTTGACGCATGCGTAGAAAAAAAAGTCTCCTCTGCGCATGTCCGAAATTTCAGCGATAGCTCGTCGCCATGAACAATATTTTAAACCTAGATGCGGCACCTTACTAGCGAACCTGTAATGAGTTCCAAGAACTAAAAAAAGACCATTGGTTGAAAAGAGACAAAGATTACTCCATCTCTTTTTCACTGGAGGCATTTTTTTAGTTCTTGGAACTTATTTATATTATATATATATATATATTATACTTATATATATTATAGGTTCGCTAGTGAGCTGCTGCATCTAGGTTTATAATATCTTTGGTTTTAAAAGTCGGAAATGAGACGGACCTCTTTTTCTATTTTAACAAGTTTGAAACAGAGGTGTGCTTGTTTTTCGAAACTGTCCCGGAGTCCAACTGCAGACATATCAATTAGGTTGGACGTGCCATACAGCACACGTTTTCTATGATTCTGTATTGTTCATGGCGATCAGCTATTGGCAAAACTTTGCGCATGCGTGGGAAAATAACCTCCACTGCGCATGCCCGAAATTTCAGCGAATAGCCAGCCGCCATGAATAGTAGAAAATGCTAGAAAACGTGCGCCCTACTGTGCCAAACGCAGTGGCGACATCTGCTGTGAATTAAAAAATATATATTGGGAGACGGAATTAAAAAGGATGGCAATATAGCTGGTCATATTCAATATAAAAATGTACAAAAGCTCGTTGCTGGGAAATTTACACATTATATTTATATATTATAATTTGAGCCTGCTGAAGAGACTTTCTCGAGGACCCAGAGGTCATCAGGGAAGTGACTCTCCGAAGATCATGCCAGTCTTTGAAAATCTCATTCGAGGTCAGAGTCACGGTGAATTCGGATCGTCCTCGAAGAAGGTTTACGATGAGGCGAGGGGCTCTGTCAAGTATTGGCAGCCTGTCTGACGAATAAGTATTCTGAAAATTGTTGACCATCAACACCACCACCGTTGCTAGCGACGACGCCAAACCCTGCATTCAGCAACCTGGTGATGGCCTGCACGGAATTTAATTTACAGTAACCGTTGAGGGGAAATCGAATGACGTGCCTCGCATCTTGTTGATGCCAGGCGACACCCGATCTTGCGTCTATCACGGCTTGGGTTGTCTCGGGAAACACCTCGTCGAGAAGAGCTCGTCCTCCTGAGAGCATGACACGTTCTCCAAGGTCGGGGCTAACATGTAATGCAACACACTCGTAGCTTTCTGTCCTTTTTTCTTGGTCCCTGTTCGGAGGAACCATTCCGCCACCACCTCCACGGCCTCCGGCGTAGCTCGGGGGCGGACTTGGGGACGAGGATGTCGCGCCGTTCTTTATGCGCTCCTTTTTCATCTGCTCAAGCTGCCGGCACATTGCTGAAAGACAGATTTTCTTTTAGTACTGGGATTACATTCAGCCCCCTATTTCCCTTTTGTCCCCTATTTTTCCCAAATCCCCTATAATCCCTATAATTGTGAATTTTGTCAATTTGTAGACTTTCGTTGCCTTGGGCAGAAATCCTTATAGTTTCGGTCGTGTGTCCGTCCGTCCATCGTACTTTTTTTCATGATGGGAAAGTGAGGAGAAATGATGAGAGGGAAAATAGGAGAAGTGAAGGAAATGAGGGGAGAGTATGTAGGGGAAATGAATGAAGGAGGAATGAGGGGTGGGCAGGTGAAGATCAATAATGAGTGGTGAAGTAGGAGAAGTGAAGACGAAATGAGGGGAATAAGAGGAGGAGAAATGAGGGGTGGGCAAGTGAGGAGAAATTATGGGAAGTGAGGATAGAGAAAGTAGGAGAACTTAGCGGGGAAGTGAGGAAAAATGGTTCGAAGTGAGAGGAGGGATAGTAGAGTAGTGCAGGTGAGTAGAAGGAGGGGGAGGAGTGATGGTTGGGGAAGCGAAATAGGGGAAGGGCAGTGTTAGTTGGGAAAGTGAGAAGAGGGAAAGAAGTTGGGGAAGGGATTGGAAGCGAGAGGCGTAGTATGACGAGGGGAAAGTGGGGAGGGGGTCAGATGGAAAAATATGGGAGGGGGAGGTTTTAACGAACGTAACGTCTTAATAGGCTACGAAACCCTTTTTTATAGGTGCGTTGCACCTATTCTGACTAATTTATTACCGATACCCACAATATGTTTTCTGGAAAAATGGTTAATGAATATGTTCTATTTCAAAAACTCAATTTAAGCTTTAAAGATTTAAAATTATGTGGAAGAAGAATCGTGAAGATCTTAAGACAATTTTTTTTTAATTTTTGTGGGATTATATTTTTTTAAGGAACTATTTCAAAAGATATTTAGAACTTTTGAAAATATTCCAAAATAATTTAAATTTTGAAAAGATTTCAACCAAATTTTAAACAAAATGTAGAGTTTTTAATATTTTGAAATAGAATTTTGAAGCCTTTTAAGGATTTCGGAAGGTTTTAAGATACTGCATTTTTTTCTTAAGATTCAAGGAAAAATTTTTATTGATTCTTTATTTTGGAAAAAAATTGTCTCAAGATTTCTGGCACAATTCAAAATGATTTATATTTTACCAAATTTATTTTAAGAGAATATTTAAAAAGATTTCCCAAAATTGTCAAAAAGGAATGTGGAAGATTGTCAGGCGACTTTCTTAATTTTGCAGATTTTTTCAGTATTTGAGGAAAAATTGGAATCATTTGAAAAAAATATTTATAAATTTTTTTAAAAATTCGAAAATAATTCAATATTTGAAAAGATTTTATAACATTACAAAAGATTCCCAAAATGTCAGTTAATATTATTATTGTTAATAATTTTATTGTTTGCTGAAAGAACGTTTCATAGTACATGTTTTCAAAATTTTTCTATTTTTTATAGCAAAAACAAAATACAACCATATTTGAAAATTAAAGAAACAACTGTTTTGGTGAAAACCCGTCTTCTTTTTTTGGTGGAATTCAATTGTTTTTGATTAAAATTTTATCAGCTGAAGGCTTTGTTTGAAAATTTAACTACGTTGATGGAAATTTGTATTTTACTTGTTCTTGTTTTATTTTTGGCTGAAAACTAATTTGTTTTATATGAAAAATTACATGATTTATTGAAAGACGAACTTTAAATGAAATACTTAATACTTAATTTTTGAATTATAAAATTAATTTTTAACAAAAAAAATTTTTTCTCAATAAAATAGTTGAATTTTCATATAAAGAAATGAATTTGCAACTAAAAAAAAAATCACGGAAACATGAAATAGTTCAATTTTCAACAAAAAGATGCGTTTTCAAACAAGAAGAATTAAGTTTGTACCAGAAAGACAAATTTTAAACAAAGTACATGAATTTCCAACTAAATGTTTAAAGTTATAACTGAAAAAGGAAAATTTTCTACTCAAATAAAAAGAATTTTCAACAAAATTGTTAAATTTTCCACCAAAAATGGAATATTTAAATTTTTTGTTAAAAAATTCATTTCCAATAAAAAAAAGCGAAATTTCCAATAGAATAATTGAATTTTCAGTCAAAGTTGAATATTTGATATTCCGACCAAAAAAGATTTTAAATATTTTAATATTAAATAAAAAAGAGTTGAATTTAAACATAAAATACCAATTTTAGATGGAATACTTAATTTTTAAATTCAAAAGTTGATTTTTAAGAACAAAAATTTTTTCAATAAAATAGTTAAATTTCTATAGAAAGAAATGAATTTTCAAAAAAGAAAATTAATTTTCTACCAAAAGCCGAATTTTCAACTACAAAAATAATTTTTAAGGAAAAAAAATAGTTCTAACAAAGTAGTTAAATTTTAAACCTAAGAACTTAATTATTAACCTAATAACTTACTTTTTAAAAAAGAAGTCAATTTTTAAGCACGCAGTTGAATTTTCAACTAAAAAAAGCAATTTTCAAGAAAAGAAAAACGAATTTTTACAAATTAGTTACATTTTCAACCGAAAACTAATTGTTCAACCAAAAAGTTTAATTGTTCTTTACGAAGCCAAAACCAGAAATAGGAGGTTTGAACAAAATACTTTAATTTTCAACCTAAACTGATGAATTTTCAACTGAAATTTTAATTTTTAACAAGAACAAATATTTTTAACAAAGTAGTTAAATTTTCAACCATAGAAATGAATTATTACCCAAAATAAACGAATTTATAAAAAAGAAGTATAATTTTCTAAAACAAGTCGGTTTTCAAACACATAGTTGAATTATCAATTAAAAAAATCAATTTGAAGAAAAGAAAAACGAATTTTTATAACCAAAGAATTTTCAAGCATAAAGATTAATTTTCAACCAAAAGAAACAAATTTTCAATGAAATACATGAATTCACTCCAAATTGTGGATTTTTAAACTAAAAGAATCGAATTTTTAACCAAAAATGGCAAGTTAAATTTTCAGTTAATTAATTTTTAACGAAAAAAAAACTGATTTCCACCAAAATAGTTTATTTTAAACTAAAGAGATGAATCTCCAAAAATGAAACAGATAAAAGCAACTTTTCAACAAAGCAGTTAAATTTTCAACCAAAGAGAAGAAACTTCAGCTGATCAAATTTTAATCAAAAACAGTTTAATTCATCCAAAAGAAAGAAGACAATTGTAAAATTTTCCCTCAAAATAAATAACTGACACTTTGACTCTATTTTAGGAATGAATGATTAATTTTTTATAAATAGTTTGTACGGAAAAAGCATTTTTCATTTATTACATTTAAATTTTCGCGGAACTCGGACCCGAACAGATCGCGCACTCTGGTGAGTGGTAAACTCCCCCAGTCTTGAAGATTTATTTTTCTATGGTTTCCTGCAGTGTTCTAGTTTCCCGCGCAAAGTGTCGAGGTCGCGTCGTTTCGCGTCCCGAGTTGAAATAATCTTTTAATAATAAAAACAGGATATAACGACTCGAAACTTACCGAATCCCAGTAATATATTATTCAAGTATCAGATCGTAACATTATTTTCGTAAATTTCGATTTACTCGGGGAATGCAGATACAAGATGAGTATCATTTTGAGGTTAGTTTGTCACAAATCGTAATAATTGATATTAAATTCGTGTTATGATTTTTGGATTTATGAAGTGGATTGGATAAATTCATAAATATTTATTCATATTTATTTACTTACGAGCAATGTCAAAATATCTCGCCTCTTCGAGAAGAAGGTCCAGGTCAGCGAAATTGTCAGGTATGAGTAGGCGAGAATTGCGCATGAAGTTGAGAATATGACGAAACATACCACCGTCCCTATCGATGAAGTAGTGTTGCTTCAAGGAATCCAGAACGATAGGAATGCTGCCGTTGAATAGTTTTGCCAGTCTTGACTCTGGGTACCTGAAAATAACAAAAAAACTGCGTTGAAGAACGTTTCAGGAGATCACATAACCTTAAAATTTAATTATTTTCAAAATGGTTGATAAAATCTACAAAAGTAGCCACGGTGTTCAATCTATTCAATGTGGTTGTGCTAGGGTACTATATAGAACTCTCCAAGTTGTGACGTTAGACAAAATGGCGGTGACACTGGAGGCCACACAAAGCCGGCTAATGCAGTACAGAGAGTATTCAAGAGAGTGGAAGCTGACCGTACACTGGACACTAGCGTACTCTGCCGCCTCGGGGAAGAAGCTCGGGTATTTCAACGGGAAGTTCACTTTCTATAATGCGTTTTCTCTGACAGTGCGTGACAGTGGAAAAGGTTTTGGTTACAAACAAGTTTGATAGTAAAGAGTTTTTAATAAAAATGCCACATTACTGTTGTGTGAGTGGCTGCAACAATAGCACGATAAAAAAGGAAGAATGTTAGTTTTTTCGACTTCCAGCCAATCCAACAACGTAAGTACAATAATAGCCAATACCATTGTTTTTGTAGAAACAATCTGAAGGCGTCTATATAACCTCACCAAAATGCATGAAAATTCAAAAGAAGAGTAAACTTTAAAGTTGCAACAATCACCAATAATGTCAAGTGCATATTTCGGATGTTTGAGCATTAAAAAATAAAGCTAATAAGTGGTTGTTTCTACGACCTTAAAAATACGGATTTTACTATCGACATCAGAGATGCGTTTTTCAAAGTGGAGTTAGTGGACATTTTGAATTATTTTGTTTTATCTCATCATTTTTGCTCTTTGGTTGAAAATTTCACTATTTTGGTGAAAATTAGTTTATTTTCCGTCGAAAATTAATCTTTTTGGTTCGAAAATCATTTCTTTGATTAGAAATTCAACTATGTGGTTGAATATTCATCTTTCTTTGGTAGAAAATTATTCTTCTTGTTTGAAAATTCATCTATTTTTGTTAAAAATTGAAAATGTAACTATTTTGTTGAAATCTTTTTTATTAATTTTTGTTTCATAGTTGAAAATTCATGCATTTTGTTGAAAATTCGTCTTTTTTGGTAAATTATTGTACTTCTTGTTGGAAAAAGGTTGGAAATTTACCAATTATTCATCTCCTGTATTGAAAATTTAACTATTCCACTTTGGGTTGAAAATTAATGGTTTTTAGTCGAAAAATTAACCATTTTGTTAGGAATTCTTTTTTTGTTCGTTTGTAAATTCGACTCTTTTCATTGAAAATTGATCTATTTGGTTAAAAAAAAAATTTTTGTTGAAAAATAATTTTTTGGTTGACAATTCATCCATGTGGTAGAAAATTCCCTTTTTTTAGGAAATTATCTTTCTTGCTTGAAAATGTATATATTTTGGTTAAAAACTAATCTATATTGGTTAAAAATTAATTTCTTTGCTTGAAAATGAAATTATTTTGTTTAATTTTGTTTCTTGAATATTAATTTTTTTAATTGAAAGCTTGAGTATATACTACACTTTTCAGCTAAAAACTGTATTTTTTTCAGTTGAAAATTTGTCTTTTCGGTAGAAAATTATTCTTCTTGTTTGAAAATTTATCAATTTTTGTTATAAACTAATTTATTCGGGTGAACATTTAAATATTCAGTTAAAACTTCGTCTTTTACGTCAAACATTAATTAAATGAAAATTTAAGTATTCCACTTTGGGTTGAAAAATGTTTTTTATTCGAAAAATCAATCATTTGTTTTAAAATTGATGTCTTTTCAATAAAAAGTCGTCTCTTTTAATTGAAAATTAATATTCTTGGTTAAAGATGTATCTTTCCTGTTGAAAAGTGATTTTTTTGTTGAAAATTTGAACATTTTGTTGACATTTTTTTTTTAAACAAATGCACTTTTCTAACTGTAATATACTAAAATTTGTGGTTGAAAAATGTCTTTTTTTTTAGTTGAAAATTCCTCTTTTTGGTAGAAAATTCATTTTGTTATTATTTAAAATGCAACTATTTGTTTGAAACTCCTTTTTGTCAACATTATTTTTGTAACTAAAAATTAAATAATTCCACTTGTTAAAAATTTATCTTTTTCGACTGAAAATACAAACATGATTGAAAATTGATGTATTTTGTTAAAATTCATCTCTTTTGGTAGAATATTATTATTCTCGTTGGAAAACTGTTGAAAATTTACCGATTTTATTGAAAATTCCTTTTTTTGTTTGTTTTAAAATTAAGCTTTTTGACTGAATATTTAACTGTTAAATTTTTTTGTTAATCTATCTTTTTTAGTTAAAAATTATTTCTTTTGTTGAAAAAATATTTTTTTTTGGTTGAAAATTATTTTTTTGACTATAAACCATTTTTGGTTGAAAATTTAACAGTGCTGTTATTTATTTGTTTGGAAATTGAAATATATTGTTGAAACTTCGTTTTTTGGCTGAAAATTATTTTTTCACTGCAAATTTAAATATTCATTTTTGGTTTAAAAATTATATTTTTTAGTTAAAAATGTATGTCTTTTTGAAAAATCGTAAAATCGTAAATCGTTTTAGAATATTTTAGGAAATTTAAAAAAAAATCAAGGAATTTTTGATAGATTTCAATCATTTGAAGGGATTCCAAAGTATCTAAATTATTTTCGGATATTTTTTTTCAATTCCAAGGAATTTTCAAGAGCTTTAAAAATTTTCAAAGGATTCCAAGGACATTTTCATTGATTTCAATAATTAAAAGGTGGTTTAAATAATTTTTAATATTTTAGGTTTTTTTTTATTGCAAGGAATTTTCAAGAGCTTTAGAAAGTTTCAAAGAATTTGAAATTCGATAGGATTTGAAGTGATGATATTTTAAAAGATTATAAAGCCTTTTAAATAGATTTCAATAATCAGAAAGGTTTTCAAATATTATTAAGTAGTTTACGCTATTTTTAAAAGTTCTAAAGAATTGTCAAGAGCTGTAAAAAGTTTCAAAGGATTTGAAATATTTAAGTGTATTTAAATACATTCCAATGAATTTTTAACAGATTTCAATACTTTGAAGTTATTAAAAATTTTGGTAAAGATTTTAGGATATTTTCAAAAATTTCAAGGAATTTTAAAGAGCTTTAAAAAGTTGTAAAGAATTTCGAAAGATTTCAAAGGATTTTAAATATTTTAGGATATTTTTAAAGATTCCAAGAAGTTTTTCATACATTCCAATAATTTAACAGGCGTCCAAAGTATTTGAATGATTTTTGGGAATTTTACAAATTTTTAAGGAATTTTCAAGAGCTTTAAAAAGTTTCAAAGAATTTCGAAAGATTTTAAAGGATCTGATATATTTCAGGTTTTAGAAATATTTTAATGAATGTTTAATATATTTCAATAATTGAAAGGAATTTCAAACAATTTCAAAGATTTTAGGGTATTTGTAGAAATTCCAAGGAATTTTCAAAAGCTTCAAAACATTTCATTAGATTCTAATATCTAGGGGTATTTTTAGAACTTTCAAGGAATTTCCGAAAGCTTTAAAAAGTTTTGAAGGATTTAGAAAGTTTTCAAAAGAGTTGAAATATTTTAGGATATTTTTAAAGATTCCAAGAAGTTTTTCATAGATTTTAATTATCTGAAAGGCTTTCAAAGTACTTAAATGTATATCTAAAATTTTTTAAAATTCTATAAAATTTTCAAGAGCTTTAAAAAGTTTCAGAGAATTTCAAAAGATTTTAAAGTGTTTTTCAAAATTCTACAGAATTTTGGAGAGCTTTAAAGTGGTTCAAGGGATTTCCAAGAATTTGAAAGATTGTAGGGTATTTTAGAATATTCAAAAGAATTTTCAATTGATTTCAGTAATTTAATGGGATCTTAAAGGATTCGAGTTATTTTAGAGAATTTTTAATTGATTTCAATCATTTAAAAGGATTTGAAATGATTTTTCATATTTTGGGGTATTTTAAACGATTCCAATAGATTTTCAATAGATGTCAATAATTCGAAGGCATTTTTAGTAAGGAAGAAAGGCATCAGCTTAGCATCTACTTATCAAGAACCATATACTCTAAGCTGGACCTCTTTGTATGATTTGATTTGACTGAGATTCTCCTTCAAATTTTGTTATATTTAACAAGGCTTTCTCGATTCTATAAACTACTTTAAAAATGATTAAATTTTGAGGAAGTACTTCTGGAACATCCTTAAAATTTTTCCCATCTCATTTCTTGTATGGGATAAGTGATTAGAGAGAGATTCCGCAGGATGTTCCAGGAAGATTCTAAAGATTTATTTTCCAACTCGCTTCTGTAGATTGAAATCAATTCAAACTCTAAACAGTCTACAGTCTAAACGTATAAACTTCTTTGTGCATTTGGCCCTTCAGAAAGGAACCGAAACGAGCAGGTGACCCAGGTATCGGCACCTGCTTAAATAGCTCCGGGACATGTTCGCCTCAGGCAAGCAGCAGGATTGCAGCAGCTGGTTTCATCGAATTTTTCGACAAGCCCTTCTTTTCGCTAATTAACGACGCTCCATGTCGATAAAATATTAAGACGACGAATAAGCATGATTACCCCCAGGAGATTATATCGTGTTTCTTATAGGGTTATCAGTTTCGCTTTGGAGGCCTTACATTCAAATAAGGAGGATTATTTATGAGATAATTTATTATTTATTATGAAGGTGATTTTATATTTCATAATTATTTAAATTGTAGCTGAATCAGGAAATACTGTAAGATGGGGCTAAGCAGCGCGTGTGGGGGAAACCGGCTCACCTGCAACTTTATTTTTTATGATCATTTATCTCTTTCTCTGAGTAAAAATGTTTAAGATCAACGATTTTTTTTCTTTTCACAAAATTTTAACTCAAGTTGGAATCTTACTTGGTGCCCTTTCTTCAGTTATATCGAATAAAAGGTGCACTGGTATAAAAGATTTTCAGTTTTAGAAATTTGATTGTCCCCTGACAATCAATCCGTTTAAGAAATCGGAAATAACTTTTAGCAGATTTTTTAATGCTGAAATGATTAGAAAACTTAATAATAATTACTTTTCCTATCAAGTTTTTCTTCCTTAAGCCCCACATTGTGGGGTAAATTCGCTCACCCTTCAAGGCATGATTAATAATTGTTTATGAATTAAATGTATGTGCTTCATGATACAAAAGAGTTTCAGATAGAGATTATATATTTGCAGCATCAATACCTAATTTAAATTCCTTCTTGCCATTTATTGCACAAAATCGAAAAAACGAGCCGCTTAGCCCCCTTTTACGGTATGCTGTTGTCTTTTGTGAATCCGGCGTGGTTTCCCCGTAAGTATGTTCCAATTTCTAAAGTCGGTTGCCCCCTCGAATAATTTTTAAAAGGTGAAACTAATTTAAAATCTGATTTCGTCATGAAAAGCTCATTATATGCTAACGGAGTAGTTTATTCACTGAGTGAAACCAGAGGTCCGTTTTGCACAAGTACCGAGGCGATGTAATACAACGTGATCCCGTAACGAAACGCCAGAGGTTCCATATCTAGGCGCAAATATATGTCTTGCACGTGAACGATAGTAAAATAAAAAATGAAAAAAGTAAAAATTCCAAACGTGTATATACACGCCGGGCAACCGACACGCTTCGTTGCACCTTCCTCCCTCATTACATACTGTTGACCTTATTGTTTTGTTGAAAGTAACTCGACATATCGCATTCCAGATTTGTATCGGTGCTGCCTATGTATATTTAAATGTAAAAACTTGTTGGCTCAACACTTAGAGGCGCCGCGACGTCTATTTTATTCACAAAATCTCACCCGGAAAAATGTTTCTTTGGTTTGAAGAAAACTTCTTTGAATCAAAGAAATGTGTGCACTGCTAGGGTAAGAGCGCCAATTCTTGGCACCTTAGTCCAATTATCGGCAAGGTAAAAACAGAAGTGAATTAATTTTGGATAAATATTTGAACAAATATTTGTTAGTATAATTAAATTAATTAGAACAGAAAGTGCTAAAGAAATGTATTATCTAAGAAATTAGAGAAGGGTTCCAACAATTGGGTGAGTGCCAAGAATCGGTGCTCTGTCCTTATACGATTAAAGAAAATTTTCTTTCATTGAAAGAAATTTCTTGGTTATGTTTTTTTATTATTTATATCACAGAAATAGTTTGTTTTCACATAAATATTTTTTTAAATAAAATAATATTGTTTTGTATTCGAATAAAAATTTGTTGAAATAGAATACATTTTTTTTGTGTTATTAATCTCATAACAATATCCACAAATGTATTCATTTAAGAAGACGACTTAATAAGTGATACTGAACTTTGTTTTTGGCGGTATCTGACAGAGCTAATAAGGGGCCGTTCATAAACTACGTTACCAATTTTTGGCTATTTTGCATCCCTCACTCCCCCCTCGTTGACGACAGTAGCCCCTCCCCCCCATACAAAGAAGTAGCGTAGCCCAAAATTCTCTCAAAACCAGTGAAATATTGCAATTTTTCAACCAAAAAAGATGAGGTTTTTGCCAAAATAGACGAATTTTCAACAGAAAAATTAATTGGGAAACAAGCAGCTGCATCAACAACCAAATAGTGGAAGTTTTGAACAAAAGAGTCGAATTTTCAACAAAATATTTTAACTTTTGAGTGAATAGTTAAATTTTCTATCCAAAAATACGAATTTTTGACAAACAGTAGGATTTTCGAGTCAAAAGATACCTTTGTTAAATGAGTTCTTGATAAAATAGAGGAATTTTCACCCCAAAAAGACAAATTTTTAACAAAAAAATTAATTGGCAACTCAATAATTAAATTTTCAAGCCAAAAAGTCGAATTTTTAACAGACAAATTTTTCATCTAAAAGGTTCCTTTATTGATGTAGTTGAATTTTCAACCTGCAAAAGCGCATTTTCCACCAAATGGTAGAATTTTCAAATGGAGAGGATTAGAATGAAATAAAAAAATAATTGAATTCAATATGAAACACTTTAAATTTTCACTTAAAAAGATTAACTTTTTAATAAAATAGAGGAATGTTCAACCCGAAAAGGCGAATTCTCAACAAAAAAATTAGTTGGTAACCAAATAGTTGCATTAAAAACCGAATAGTTAGTAAGTGTTAAAATAAAACTTTCACTGTAAGGAAAAAAATGCTCCTTTGTTAGTATCAAGTTTGCGCAAACTATTTTCAATTATAAATTATATTTTTTTTCAGAGAAAATGTTGTTATTTAAAAGTAATGAAATTAAATGGATTATTTTTGAAAAATTTGTGAAGTACTCTTTTGCAATTGGAAAAATATATTTTTTAATCAAAGGAATAATATTAAACAAATAATTTACATTATTCAAAGAGAAAGAAAAAGTTCTTATTTGAAGTAAAACAAATTTTCACTCTGAATTAAAACAAGCAAGTCAAAAAAAACGATTTGTTAAATAAAAAAACAACTTTTTTCTGCATATTATGAAAATTAGATAATTATGTTTCAATTTTTTCCGTCTCAAACCGCAGATCGAGAAAGTTCTTGAAAACAAATTCGAGATTCTTTCAAAGAAATCGAATTTAATGAAATGCAGGCGCCCAGGAACGAATTCAATAGACGAAGGTGTGTCGATTTAATGAATCAGATATCAATCGAATAGCTACTGTTGTCCGTTAGTTCAGGTACTCTTTAGTGCTAAATAGGGACTAGCAATGTGCTAGATTCAGGGCTTGATAGAGAAAGGGTGTGTTTATAAAATTCTCTTTCTCTCTCTGAAAATTAATAATTAACTGAGGGACAGTAGTTAGTTATGAATTTTATTATTTGGTTGAAAATTTAATAATTGTCTTGAAAAGACATCATTTTTTGTTTCAAATTCAACTGTTTCGTTAAAAATTTGTCTTTAAGGCTTAGAAATTCAACTGTTTTCGTAAAATATTAAGCTTTTGTTTAGGATTCATAATTTGTTGCTGATAAGTCAACTGAAATCTTTTTTGGATGAAAAATATTTTTTCTGAAAATTTGTCTTTTTAATTCGAAAGTTCACCTGTCTTAGTAGAATTTTCATTTTTCTTGGACAATGCAACTGTTTGGTTCAAAATTTAACAATATTGTTAAAAAGTCATACTTTTCGGTTAAAAATTCAACTATTCAGCAGAAAATTAACTTAAAGTTTACAATTCTTATTTTGGTGTTGGGAAGTGAACTGGAATCTTCTTTGGATGAAAATCTAACTATTTTTTGGGTTTTTTTTTCAATTCATCTGTTTTGAAAGAAATATTTCATCTTTCTTGAATAAAAATGCAACTGTTTCGTCGAAAATTCAACTATTTTTTGAAAATTTGTTTTTCTGATTTCAAAATTCACCTGCTGTAGCAGAAATTACATCTTTCTTGGATAAAAATGAAACTGTTTGGTTTAAAATTCAACAATTTTGTTTGAAATGTCATACTTTTTGGTTTAAAATTCTGCTGTTTTGTTGAAAATTTAACTAATTTGTAGAAAATCCACGTTTTGGTTAAATTTAATATTTTGCTGTTGAGAAGAGAACTGAAATCTTTTTTGGATGAAAATGCAACTATTTAAAATTTTTTTTTTTTTAATTGAAAATTCATCTGTTTTAAGATAAATTTCATCTTCCTTGGATAAAAACGCAACTATTTTGTAGAAAATTCAACTATTTTGTTAGAAATTCATCCCTTTTGGTTGAGAAAATTCGTCTTTTGGATGAAAAATTAAATTTTGTGAGTAGAAACTTATTTCTTGTTGAAAAATTCATATTTCGATCTTGAAAATTCAACTGGTATCTTCTCTGGGTGGAAATTAAACTATTTTTTAAAAATTTGTTTTCTTTTTGAATAAAAATTTATCTGTTTCAAGAGAAATTTCATCTTTTTTTGATACAAATGAAATACATTAATTATCAACCAAACACTTCAATTCTCAACCAAAAAGTTCAGTTTTCAACAACAAAATGCAAATTTTCAATATCAATTTTCAGTTGAAAAAATTAATTTTCATCCGAACAAAAAACAAATTTTCGAAAATATAGTTGAATTTTCAGCAACAAAAAATGACTTTTTAATAAAACTCTGGAATTTTCTACAAAATAGGTTACTTTTTTCGCCAAAAACATGAACTTCTTAGTGAAGAAGATTAATTTGGTACCGTAAAAAAAATTTTTTTAACAAAATACATAAATTGTTATCTAAGAAAGTCAACTATTTTTTAAAAATTCGTTTCCTTTTTGAATAAAATTCTACTGTTTTAAGAGGAGTTTATTCTTTTTTGATAAATATTCGTCTTTTTAGATTGAAAATTCAATTTTTTTTTTTTCAATGAAAATGCAACTTTTTGGTTAAAATTTATTCTTCCCTGCTTGAGTATTTAACTATTTTATTTGAAATATTTGGTTCAATAATTTTGTTAAGAAATCATTTTTTTTAAGAGTTATATTTTTAGTTGAAAATTTATCTCTTTGGTTGAAAGTTTAACTATTTTGTTGAAAATTAATTTTTTTAAATTGAAAATTCAACTACTTGGGTAAAAGTTAAACTACATTGTTAAAATAATTTTTTTTTATTGAAGGCTTATGTTTTTTGTTAAAAATTCAAATTTTTAGTGGGAACATCTTTCTTTTTTGTTTAAAATACATTTTTTGACTGAAAATGTAACTTTTCCATATTTTCAAGATTGATCTTTCTTAGTTGAAAATTCTCCTTTTTTGGTAAAAAAAAATAATTTTCTTGGTTTAAAATTTAATTTTAGTTGGGTAAAAATGCATCAGTTTCGTGGAAAAATAATTTTTTGCGGAAGTCATATTTTTTGTTTGTAAATTCAATTTTTGTAGAGAAAATTCGTTTTACGGCTTGAAGGATCAACGACTTAGGTGACATTTTCTTTCTATTATGTCAAAATTTGTATTATTTTGTTGAAAATTAAAGTAAAGTAGAACAGGGCGAGGCAACCAGTGGGGCGAGGCAGCCAATTTTATCTTATTCCTCCGTGTATAGGTTGTGTAAAAAAATTTAAGTGAGCATTTTCTGCAGTAGAATTTTGTGCTTAACACGATGGAGCGGTTGGTTTTTCGATATTCAAAACACTTTTTTTGTGTTATATTTTTTTTGGAAAAAAAGCACGTGTGGGGCGAGGTAGCCAACAAACGGCAGATTATGCTGTAAAGGCTAAAGAGTGCATTTCTTGTGGTGGCCCTCGACGAGGCTGCCCGAAGAAGTTATAAGCTCCTTATGTGTATTATATGGTTGGCTGCCTCGCCCCACGTTTTTACAGTTGAGTAAAAACAGTGTCTCTGGAAAACGGTTGTAGAAACTGTAATGTGCAAGCTACGTCAAAATGCCCCAAGGCCATTTTGTAGCCAAAGAATCAAGCTTTCTAACGACACCATACAGAATTTGATATTTCGAACAAGTGCTCTGCACACCAAAATGTGGCGTCCTGGCTGCCTCGCCCTGTTCTACTCTATTTTGTTAAAAAGCCATCTTTTATAGTAGAAAAGACATTTTTTTTGTTTAGAATAAATTATAAGGTTTGAAATTTTTAAACTCATATCTGAAATACTGTTTTATTCTGTTCGGGGCCTCATAAAGGGCCTATAATCCGTTACGTAATTTAAGTACGGCCCCCAAAGCGGAAAAACTTTAATTAGTGATCAAGCAATACTTATTACACAGATTTTCGAAAAAAAAGTTTTCAAACAATTATTAGCCTCACAACTTATTTGTGAGACTTTTTTATTTAATTATTAATTATTAATAACTGGTAATTTCTACAAGGGAATATTCACCATTTAATACTCTATAAAGATTATAGCTGAGAAAATGAAAGTCTCTTTCTTTAGGTAAAGTCTTACTGCAACATGCGATTTGTTACTATTTTTCTCTCGTTGTGCTTCTGCAAGTATTAATTTGCGGCAATTTCAATCTGTGTGTTTTTCATATGCTTGAGGTTAATAACCACCTTAAGGTGAAAAAAATTCAGTACCTTGACAAGCATTATATGCCTGTTCTTAAGGAAGTTAAGACTAACTTTCTTGACAAGTATTTTAATGGGGTAATCTAATCAATATTAAATTCCTGAATAGGGTGATCGTAGGTCAGGGAAAACCGGAAATCAGGAAAAAGTCAGAGATTTGGAAAAAAACCTTGCATGAGTCTGTGCAAAATAACTGTTAAGGATACAAGATTTGAAATTTTGAAATTTAAATTTGAGATTTTTTTTATTTCGCTTATGAGAGATTCTATGTTAAAAATATTACAAGATTTAAATTCTAGTGTTCGAATATGAATGATCAGGGCAAATAAAAAATCGGTTAGACAAAAATTATGGAATTTTGAAAATGAAGTTTTGCTGCCACCGTATTTCTATTTCTTTTTTGTGGAAAATTAATTTTTTGTCTAATGACAATTTATCTATTCCAGTTAGAGATACATAATTTCAGTTGAAAATTCATCTCTTTGGTTAAAAAATTAACTATTTTGTTGAAAATTGATCTCTTTTGATCAAAAATCAACTACTTGGGTATAAGCTTAACTACTTTGTGAATAATTTTTTTTAGTCGCCGGTTCATCCATTTAGTTCAAAATTTCATTGTTTAGTTGAAAATTCGTTTTTTTAGTTTAAAATCAATTTTTCAACTAAAAAAAGTTTTGGTTAAAAGTTCACTTTTTGGTTAAAAATTTGACATTTTTGTTGAAAATTCGTATTTCCATTTTGTTGAAAATTAATTCTCATTACTGAAAATTCTAATTGAATATTTTTTGTTAGAAATTGATCTATTTCATTAAAAAAGTCAAATATTTGTTTGAAAATTTCTGTATTTTGTTGTTAATTCGTCTTTCTTGATAGAAAATAAATTTTTCTGGCTAAAAATTCGTCTTTCTGGTTTTAAAATTCATCTCTTTTGGTAGAAATTTAATATTTTTTTGTTGAAATATCAACTATTACATTTTTTGTTAAGAATTCATCTTTATTGGTTGAAAATTCAACAATTTTTGAAAAAATTCAATTATTTTTTGGATAATTTCACTCTTGGGTGGAAAATTGAAATATTTTGTTGAAAATTCGTTTTTTTTAGCTTGAAATT
>CAKNXH010080229.1:14185-36320 GCA_932178445.1 Andricus quercusramuli | reverse complement strand
TATTGGTTGAAAATTGAACTATTTAGTAAAAAATGAAGAATTTTGTTAAAATTTCAATTATTTTGTGGTTATTTTAACTCTTGGGTAGAAAATTGAAATATTTTTTTAAAAATTCGTTTTTGTTTTTGGCTTGAAATATCACCTATTACATTTTTTGTTGAGAATTCATCTTTATTGGTTGACAAATCAACTATTTAGTTGAAAATTAAAGAATTTTGTTTAAAATTCAATTATTTTGTGGTTAATTTAACTCTTGGGTGGAAAATTGAAATATTTTGTTAAAAATTCGTTTTTTTCGCTTGATTTATCCAGGTAATTTTAGTTGAAAATTCATCTCTTTGGTTAAAAATCAACTATTCTGTTGAAAATTGATTTTTTTAAATAAAAAATATACTACTTTGGTATAATTTAACTACTTTGTGAATAATTTATTTTTTTTATTCGCAGGTTCATCTCTTTGGTTAAAACGTTCACTGCTGAGTTGAAAATTCATTTTTTTTTAAATTAATTTTTTAAACTAAAAAAAGTTTTCCATTGTTACTTTTTTTTGTTTAAAATTTGACTGTTTTATTTGAAATTCGTACTTTTGTTTTGTTGAAAATTATTTTCTTTCTTGCAAACTTAAATTTTATATTATTTGTTAAAAATTGATCTATTTCATTGAAAAAATTCAAATAGTTGTTTTTAAATTCATGTATTTTGTTATTAATTCGTTTTTCTTGGTAGAAAATAAATTTTCTGGCTAAAAATTCGTCTTTTTGGTTTTAAAATTCATCTCTTTTGGTGGAAATTTCATCCTTTTTTATTGAAATATCAACTATTACATTTTTTGTTAAAAATTCATCTTTATTGGTTGAAAATTTAACTATTTGGTTAAAAATTCAACAATTTTGTTTGAAATTCAATTATTTTGTGAACAATTTAACTCTTGGGTGGAAAATTGAAATATTTTGTCGAAAATTCGTTTTTTGCTTGAAATATCAACTATTACATTTTTCGTTAAGAATTAATCTTTTTGTTAAAAATTCAACTGTTTTCGGTTGAAGTTTATTCTTTTTTTATTAACAATTCGACCATTTGACTGAATATTCATCTTCGTAGGTTGAAAATTCAACCTACTGAAAATTCAAATTAAAAGTTTAAATATTCTGTTAAAAATTCGTCCCTTTTGTTTTAGACTCCAACTATTTGTTTATAAATGCAACTGTTTGTTTGAAAATTATTTTGTTTAAATTGACAATTCATCTTTCTCGATTTTTATCGAAAATTCATCTTTTCAACTTTCATTATTATTTTTTTTTATTATTATTTAATAAATTATTTGTTTAAAATGTCTTCTATTTGTCGTAAATTCATCTGTTTTGGTGAAGTCTTCTTTTTGGTTTAAAAATTCATCTTTTACAGTGGAAAATTCACTTTCGTTTGTTTAATAAAAAAAAAAAATTTTAATAAAAAAATATATTATTAATATTAAACAGTTTGGGAAAATATTACTTGTTAAAATAAACTTACAAGATATTTTTACGAATAAACATATTTTTGCTCGCGATATTCAAATCTTCGATACTTCAGTCAAGTTTTATTAAAATCTGCATGATGGATATACGGATACATGCCCGGAAGCGAAAATATAGAGCACTGCCTCATAATTCCTACGTTTATTCCTTTCCTTTCCTTTTTCAGGTATATTTTTTCAATTCCTTTTTTTCATCAAATGTATTTTATTTATCAAAATTGTCAGTATTAGTATTCTTCATAATTGTTTTAATTCTTTGGATTATTTAATTTCGGGATTACAAAGGTTATAAAAAATTTGAAAAGTTCAGAGAAATTTCAATAGATACACTCGAACCCCGATTTAGTAACCCCCGGCTTAGCAATTCCTAGAATTACTGACTCATGCAGTTCCTCAGCGCGCAGGGCGAGAGACGGTTGCGACTCTCATCTCGGAAAGGCCGCAGTGCGCGAGTGCTCAGTCGAGTATATTGCGCAATATTATGCAATCCAATTGGAAACGGTTAAGACTGCCGAAACTGTTACTAAATCGGGATCCGAGTGTATCAAGAAATTTCAAAGAATTAATTATTTATTCTATAATAATTTCCTCGCACTAAAAGAAAAAAACATCTAAACGTACATTATTTAATTCTCGATTATTATCACGATTATCTCAATATTCTCTATGGAATACTTTCTAGACAGGCAATTTGTTAGCTATTCGCGAGACTTTTTTGTCTACATGTCCGGTAGCCGTTCAGCTATCAGAAATCGACGTATTAGCATAGGAGGACTCGTAATCAATTTCCGATATGAGATCATAAGAAGTACAGGTGTGCTCGCTCATGCGGTATAGAAAAAAAAAAAAATGGAAAAGACTTGGAAAAGGAACTGCCATGTTGGATTTACATGCTAATGATCCTGCACGCCCAACCTCAATTAAATGTAGAATTGCATAATTGTTGCGTCGGTGAGAAAGCAATAGTCGACTGATATTAGAGAGGTGAGTGAAAAATCTAGATTTAAAATGGTAACTTTCTCACATTCATTAATTAAATCAAAATTTGAAAAAGGGGGAGTTTACCACTAACCTAGTGATGATTCGAGATCTGGTGAGTTTAGTGATGCACTCGAGACGATTTCGAGAAAATTCGAGATTTTCTTGAAACCTGTTCAGGTGAACTCAAAACTTCATGGATATCAAGAATTTTGGAAATAAGTTTCGAGATTCTCGATTCGAGATCTGGTGAGTGTAGTGATGCACTCGAGACGATTTCAAGAAAATTCGAGATTTTCTTGAAACATTTTCAGGTGAACTCAAAACTTCATGGAGATCAATAATCTCGAAAAAAGTTTCGAGATTCTCGATTCGAGATCTGGCGAGTGCGGTGATGCATTCGAGACGATTTCGAGAAAATTCGAAATTTTCCTGGAACATGTTCAGGTGAACTCAAAACTTCATGGAGATCAAGAATCTCGAAAAAAGTTTCGAGATTCTCGATTCGAGATCTGGTGAGTGTGGCGATGCATTCAAGCCGATTTCGAGAGAATTCGAGAATTTCCTGCGAAAATTCATTCATTCGTAAAATAGAGTGAAAGTGTCAGACATTCATTTTGAAAGAAAATATTTCAAAATTGTCTTCTTTCTTCTGGTTGAATTCAACTGTTTTTTATTAAAATTTGATCAGTTAAAGTTTCTTTTCTTTGGTTGAAAATGTAACTGTTTTGTTGGAAAGTTGTCTTTTATTTGTTTTTGTTTTATTTTTTGTTAAAAACTGATCTATTTTATTTGAAAAATTACATAATTGATTGAAAATTCATCCTTTTTTGTTGAATTCAACGACTTTTAATTTAAAATATTTTTTGGTTGAAATATGAACTATTACATTTTAGGCTGTCTGTTGGAGATTTATTTCTTTAGTTAAAAATAAACTATTATGGTGAAAATCAATTTTTTTCGTTAAAAATTGATTAACTGAAAATTTAACTTGCCATTTGTTGATAAAAATTTGCCTCTTTTAGTTCGAAAAACATTAGTTGAAAAATCATTTTCCGATTGAACATTTAACTTATTTATAAATATTTGTTTTTCTTTTCTTGAAAATTGATTTTTTTAGTTGAAAATTCAACTATGTGTTTGCAAATTGACTTTCTTTCTAGAAAATTATTCTTCTTTTTTGAAAATTCATTTATCTTGGTTAACAATTCATTTCTTTGGTTAAAAATTTAACTGCTCTGTTGAAACTATTTTTTGTTGTTAAAAATTAATTTTTTTAGTTGAAAATTTGGCTTCTTGGTAGAAAATTAATCTTCTACTTTGAAAATTCATCTTTTTGTTTCAAAATTCATTGTTTTTGGTGGAAAATTTAATTATTTCTATAGAAATTTAACTAATTTAGTGAAAAAATTTTTGTTGTTAAAAACTAATTTTTGAACTTAAAAATTAAGTATTTCATTTAACGTTGTTTTTTGAAAATTCATCTCGTTGGCTTGAAATAAACTATTTTGGTGAATATTAAATAATAAAAAATAATAAATAAGTAGAATAAAAAAATATAAAAAAATATAAAAAATAAATAAATAAATAAAATAAAAAAATATAATAAAAAAATATAAAAAATAAATAAATAGAAAAAAGATGATAAGTTTTTTTCGTTAAAAATTGAATTACTGAAAATTGAACTTGTCCAGTTTTGATTAAAAATTTGCTTCTTTCAGTTTAGAAATCAACCATTTAGATGAAAATTTATGTATTTTATTGAAAATTCGTCTCTTTTGCTTCAAAATAAATTTTGATGCTGAACAATTAACCATTAAAAATTAACAATTAACAATTAAACTGCTTTTTTAAGAATATATATTTTTTTCAAAATAATTTTTTAGTTGAAAATTCGATTTTTTGGTAGAAAATTAATCTTCTTGTTTGAAAATTCATTATTTTTGGTGGAAAATTAAAATATTTTGTTCAAACTCTCTTTTTTTGTTCAAAAATATTTTTTCAACTGAAAATTGAACTATTCCATTTTTTGTTACAATTTTTTTTTAGTTGCAAATTCATTTCTTTTGATGAAAATTTAATTATTTTATTAATTTTCCTCGAAAATTAATGTTTGAACTGGAGAGTTCAGTATTTCATTTAAAATTCGTCTTTTTTGTTTAAATTCAACTATTTTTCGTTTAATATTAAAATCTTTTTTGGTTGGAATATCAACTAATTTTTTTCCTTGAAGATTCATTACTTTGGTTGAAAATTCATTTCTATGGCTGAAAAAGCAACTATTCTATTGAAAAATTCCCTTTTTTTCAAGATTAATTTTTTGATCTGAAAATTTCAATATTTCAATTCTGGTAATAAAAATTTTTTATTTTCAAATTTTATAATTTTGTTGAAAATTCGTTTTCTTAAAGTGAAAAATTCACCTTTTTTAGTGAGAACTTCAAATATTTAGTTGGAAATTTATATATTTCGTTGAAAATTTGTCTTCATAGTGGAAACTTAATTTTTTTGTTCGAAAACTCACCTTTTTGGTTGAAAATTGAATTATTTCATTTTTGTTTCAAAATGTATCTCTATTAGTTGAAAGTTCTACTATTTGGTAAAAAAAGAGAATGTTATCAAAACACCTACTTTGAATTTTTTTCAGTAGAAAATAATGTTATGTTTGCAAAATTTAGAACTAGGCAAGAAAAAGTGACTAGTGATTAAAAAATCGAATTTTTTCTCTTCAAACTGAATGACTTACTCTTTCGCTTTATTTTACAAATGAGCTATTAACTTTTATTAATAATTTCTACAAAAAAAGTCCTAGGACCATAAAGCCCATGTGATGAGTGTGTCACGTGACCGGATTCCTACCTTACCGACACTAAGAAAGGTGGGTCTGGTCCTAAAACCCGATTCGGGTAGTGTTTCTAGGTGGAGTTTCTTGTAGTAAATAACTACAAGTGTGGGGTCACCACACCCACGACACGCCAACAGCACGCAGTTAGTAGTGTTCCCGAACGGTCACCCATGCAAGTACTAACCGCGCCCAACACTGCTTAACTTCAGTGATCTAACGAGAACTGGTTTTTTCAGCGTGGTACATTTCATTATTATAAAAACTCAGGACGTAAGGTAGGAACCTGGTCACGTGACCCACTCATCACATGGCCTTACAGAAATTGTTTGAATCGTAAAATACAAGTATGTGGGACATTCTCTCGGAAAAGAGGAATGACGATGACAAAATTTGAATTAATTGTTATAGATGGAATGAGTGAATAGAGAAACTTCCTGAATCGCTAGAGGATTGTTGGTTTGAGGGAGGTGATTCTCGATCAAGACATGTAAGAGTCAAGTCATGTCAGGGGGGGGGGGGTGTATAATTTACTGGGCTGGACACCCGGTATATAGATATATACAAAAGCAGAGCAGAGCAGAGC
This sequence comes from Andricus quercusramuli, assembly GCA_932178445.1. Classification (NCBI taxonomy): domain Eukaryota; kingdom Metazoa; phylum Arthropoda; class Insecta; order Hymenoptera; family Cynipidae; genus Andricus; species Andricus quercusramuli. Next base: position 30,398 of record CAKNXH010080229.1, on the reverse strand, counting down.
AGGAATCTGAGTGATGTGAGCCGATCGTTTAGTGTTTTCCCATAGCGAGCGGATCTGACCCGGGATCGGACCTCGGTGGGCCCAGAATGCCCCGCGGGAATCACGGCTATCTCTCGTCCTCCGCCCCTGGACCCGATTCCTTTCCTTTCCTTACCACCTTTTCTTCTCTTCTCTTCGATAATCCGTCCAATTGTCCTTCCTTCCTTCTCCCCACCCCCACTCTATTTTATCTCCTTCCACTTTCATTGGATAAAGTTCGGAAAAGAGTGAAATTTTTGAATTATTTGAAACACATCATCCCAATGTATTTTGAAACGCTGATTATGAATATTATAGTCAAAATAGCTAGCTATTTAATTTCCACGGTCAAAAACTTGAAATAGTGTTTTGTTAAACGGGGTTTTGCTTCTATTTTGAGAATTATTGACCTGAGCGAAAAAAGCTTGCATCAAAAGTTGTAGAGCATGAAAAATTACATCCTTTATGTAGAATATGTTTTTTCTCTAAAAACATTATTTTACGAGAAAAATGACATTTTCCAAAGAAGGAAGGCGCACTAAAACTGTATTGTGGTGAGTAGTGAGTGTGGTGCGTAGTGAGTGTGGTGAATAGTGAGTGTGGTACGTAGTGAGTGTGGTGAATATTGAGTGTGGTGGGTAGTGAGTGTGGTGCGTAGTGAGTGTGGTGCGTAGCGAGTGTGGTGAGTACGTGGCGTGGTGAGTAGTGAGTGTGGTGCGTAGTGAGTGTGGTGCGTAGCGAGTGTGGTGAGTACGTGGCGTGGTGAGTAGTGAGTGTGGTGATCAGCGCGTCAAAATACATCCGAATATTAGCTTTAAAATGATCTCTTTTCGGAACTTCACCCAAAAATTTCAAACGATTTTTAAAGATTTTAAGAGATTTTTGAATATTTTAAAAGATTTAAAAGATTTCTGATTTGCAACAGAGAATTTTGGATAAGATTTGTAATTCTGAATTTGAAAGGGGATATTTTTTCAATTCCTTTTTTCTAACTGAGAACTGAAATTATATTCTCTGGTCTAAATTATAATTCTTTACGGAAATTCTGTATTCTAAAGTGAAAAATATCATTCTCCACAGAAATTCATTGTTCCAAGTCATAATATCATTTATTTCAAAAAATTCCCTGTTCCAGGTCAGAATTATATTTATTTACAACATTTTCCTTATGGATTGAAAATTCACTTCTTGGTAGAAAAGTCATATTTTTTGGTTAAAAGTTAATTATTTTTAACTGAAAAATCCACTATTATATTTTTGGTTAAAAATTCATCTCTTTTGGTTGAATATCTAATTATTTTGTTAAAAATTCAATTATTTTGTTGGAAAGTAATTTTTTTTTGGTTGAAAAATTAATTATTTTGTTGAAAATCTAACTGTTTTGTTAAAAAGCCATCTTTTTGGTTGAAAGTTGAATTATTTTGTGAAAAGGGATTTTTTTTTGGTAGAAGCATTTTTGGGTTAAATTTTCTTACAATTTGGTTGGATTTGCATTTTTTTCTTGACTAAAAAATCTTCTTTCGTCAAAAAATTTGTCTTTTCCACTTGAAAGTTCAACAGTTTTGTTTGTTTGAACATTCACCTCTGTAGGTTGAAAATTCAACTATTTAGCTGAAAATTGAAATTTTGTTGTTAAAAATTCATTTCTCTTGGTTGAAAATTATTTTTGTTTTGTTGAAAGTTCATATTTTCGAGTTCAAATTTGAACGTTCTTGCGTAGAAAATTTGCCTTTTTGACTTGAAAATACAACATTCGTTGATTTTTTTACTTTTTTGACTGCAGAATATTTTTTGGTTGAAAATTCAACTTTTCTGTTGAAAATTAGTCTTTTGGTTTGAAGATTCATCTTTGTAAGCTGAAAATTCAACTATTCAGCTAAAAATCGAATTTTGTTGTTAAAAATTAATTTTCTTTCGGTTGAAAATTAATTAATTTGTTGAAAATTCATAATTTCTAATTAAAAATTCAACTGTTTTGTAGAAAATTCGTCGTTTTGGCTTGAAACTTCAATAGTTTGGTAGAAAATTCAACTAGTTAGTTAAAAATTAACTTTGTTGTTGGAAATTCATTTTTTCTTTTCAAAAATGAATCTGCTTCGTAAAATATTATTTTTTTAAAAATATTCATCTTTGCAGGTTGAAAATTCAACTAGTTGGTCCAAAATGAACTTTGTTGTTAGAAATTTATATTTTCGGGTTGAAAATTTAATTTTCTTGTAGAAAATTCGTCGTTTTGGCTTGAAAATTCAATTATCTGGTTAAATATTTTCCTCTTTTGATTGCAAAATTTTCTGTAAAAATTCAAATCTTTTGTGAAGATTTCGTCTCTTTTGTTTTCGCGTTCATCATTGTAGGTTGAAAATTGAACTGTTTCAGAATTGAACTTTCCAATAAAAAATTTATTTCTTCTCTTGGAAGTCAAACTATTTCGTTGCAAATGCAGCTGTTTGGCTGAAAATAAATTTTTGGCGAAAATTCATATTTTCGGTTTGAAAATTTAACTGTTTCGTTGAAAATTCGTCTTTTTGACTTAAAATTTCAACAGTTTGGTTGAATTTTTCTTCTTTTTGGCTGCAAAATGTTTATTGGTTGAAAATTCAACTCTTTTCCTGAGAATTCGTCTTTTTGTTTTGATAATTCAACTACTTAGATGAAAATTAACTATTTGATTAAAAATTCAACTTTTTCAGTTTCTTTCGCCTGAAAATTCAACTATTTGGTTAGAGATTAAGTAAGAAAATTAATCCTTCCGGGTTTAAAAGTCATAAAGTTTCTAAAATATTTAATATTTAACTTCAAAATTCAACTGTTTTATTGATAATGCAATATACTTAGTGATGCATTCGAGACGATTTCGAGAAAATTCGAGAATTTCATGAAACATGTTCAGGTGAACTCAAAACTTCATGGAGGTCGAGAATCTCGAATGAAAAATTTCGAGATCTCTAGCCAAGGCTCTCGAAACTTTTTATTCGAGATTCTTGATCTCCATGAAGTGTTGATTTCACCTGAACATGTGCCAAGAAAATCTCGAGGTTTCTCGAAATCGTCTCGAATGCATCACCGCACATTTTAAGGATATGGTAAATACATTAATTTTACTTAAAAAAACGTATTCCCCTATTTTCATGAAAAATGACTCTATTTCGCCTCGTCCGAAAGCATTTTAGACTCTAAAGTCTGACCTCCTAAACTCTAAAATAACCACTTTTGGATACAAAGTTGTAAAATGTCTTGCCTCAGAGATTCGATCACCGATCTCGACTGAAAATCGATGCTTCAGCAAAGAAGCTTTTCAAATATCCCCAGAGGCCAGTCGTTTGAGACCGCTGATGACGATATCCTTGTTCACGGTCACGTCATTTTAGAATTGTTAAACGCGTGAACCAATCCTCAAGGTCACAGGAACAACCACGGAGGCCGCTCGCCTTGCCTATATATGTATCTATATATTGAGATAAAATATACATATATACACTTGAGGGTGAATGTATATTATGGACCGGTGGTGCAAAAAGGAGAAGTTTCCGTTCTCGTCGTGCACTACCTCGACGTGCGTTATGGTATGGGCAGGAGGAGTAAGGTACCTCCGGGCCGGTTCCCATACCCTCCTCCTCGCGATAACGTATAATAAAACGACGGCCTCGTGTAGCTCCAGGCGTTCGTCTTCGAGAGAGATACCGCAGGGTAACTAACTATAGCCACAGCTCGATGGTGCCCGATACCTACCTTAGTACTGCTTTTGCTTTGCTGATACCCTGCAGACAAGTCTCTGATACTTCTGCAAAAAATCGCTTGCACGAGGAAAAAAAACGACTTTTGGGAAGTTGATATAACTTTTAGTCAAGTTTGGAACTATTTTTAGGGATGAGCTAGTTTTATGAAGATTGTACGTTCCTTTAAAGTTTCGCAGATAGGTTTGAAAGAGATTTTCGCGAGAGATAGATGTAAAGTATGCCGTACTTTTGAAGAAAGGCTCTATCTATATCTGGAGTGGAAGGGTGATGTTGAAGGAAACGTGTTTGCATCTTTACTGATCAGAGTCTTTCAATCTGTGATTGTTTTTGGAGAAGACGTTCTTGAGTAATTCGGACGTGTTCTATTCATTGGTGCAACAAATTAATTGTTTGTATGCTAAACTTTGTTTCAGGTACAACTAATCTTTTAGCTACTACTATGTTCCTAATGTAGATAGGTCTTTCTTCACTTTGAATGTTTACCTAATGGTGATCCTATTTCTGGTATTCCTTCTCAAAAACCTTCTGTTTCTTTAGACATACAACATTCGCCCGACAGGTATCTTCATGCCAGGTCCAGATCTTCTCATGCCAGGTGCATGGCTCTACCTCCTGACAGGTATCTTCATGCCAGGTACAGATCTTCTCATGCCAGGTGGATAGCTCTACCTCCTGACATTGGTGCAAAAAATTAATAGTTCGTTTGGATGCAAAACTTCGTTTCGCATACAACTAGTCTTTTAACAACTACTTTGTTTCTAATGTAGATAGGTCTTCCTGCACTTTGAATGTTTACCTAAAGGCGACCCTATTCCTGGTATTCCTTGTCACAACCCTTCTTAGTCTTTAGAAGCAACATTCTCCTGGCAGGTATCTTCATGCCAGGTCTAGGTCTTCTCATGCCAGATGAATTGCTCTACCTCCTGACAGTTATCTTCGTGCCAGGTCCAGCTCTTCTCATGCCATGTGAATGGTTCCACTTCCTGCAATGTATCTTGGTGCCAGGTCCAAGTCTTCTCATGCCAGGTGAATTGCTCTACCTCCTTCCAGGTCTCTTCGTGCCAGATTTAGCTCTTCTCATGCCAGGTGAATGGCTCTACTTCCTGCCATGTATCTTCTTGCCAGGTCCAGCTCTTATCATGCCGGGTGTATGGCTCTACATCCTGACAGATATCTTCATGCCAGGTCGAGGTCTTCTTATGCCAGATGCATAAATCCAATCTAGAGTATGTATAGAATATACTGGTAAAGTAATTTTCCAAAATTCGAAGTTGTTGGAAAGCTACAGCAGTAAGAAGTTAAGGTGTTTAAAACGCGGCTGACCGCTCGACGGGGTGGAAAACAAGAGCTACTGTGTACCTTCGGATTTGTACCAGAGGCCGATCCTATTCAAACGCAGATATACGCACACATTTTTTGAAGGGCACTGCTGTCCTGAAAGTCTGAAACTCAAATTGAATGTAACGGTTCCTCAGTTTTGGCTTTACAGTCAGCGGCGTAACAGCTATAACACCCGAACTTTCAAACGCGTTTTTCTCGAAACTACATTTTTTAAACTGGCGACCATGATTTCTCAAAAACGGTTCAATCGATTGCTTTCAAATTTTAATGGTACATTCAGCACACGTACGGCTATCGCCGGAACTAGGATTTTTGAAAAATATTGAACCGTTTTTTTCTCATAGAAAAACAGTCTCAAAAAATTATGAAATTCTGGGACTTAGTGTTCAAAAGCATATAAAAAATTGAATTTTCAAGATAAAAAAAAATCCTACTTCCGGCGATAGCTATCCACCTATGGATTAACATCCAATTTTGTTTTTTGATTTCGGATAAGCCACACTGACAGAATCATGGTCGTCGTTTACCTACCTTTTTTTATATGGTTGCCATTCACTCAATGAAACTTGCGATCTAGATCATATTTTTGCATATAAAAATTCAGAGTTTTTACTAAGGACTGAATAAATATATAGTAAAAATGTGAAAACTCTGTGTTTTTTAATTTGGCTTTTTTTGCTTTCCTCTTTTTAATTTGTGTCCAAAGAAACAAATTTTGTTGTGTTTAGGAATTGCAATAGGAGCATTTTGTGGTGGATGTGCAAATTTGATTTTTGGATTCTTGTTTTATTTTTAGGAATTCTATACATTAACTTGAGTACTGAACGTTAAATGGGATCTTGAATTTGATTTTAATCTAATTTGAAATTCTTAAATTTTAATAAAACTCAATAAGAAAATCCAACTATTTTTGTCTAAAAGTCTATTCTCTGGGTTACATAGTCCACAATTCTATTTTTGGTTCAAAATTTATTTATTACTTTTTTGTGTTGAAAATTCTACTAGTTGGTTGAAGATTGAACAATTTTATTGAAAATGCATTTTTTAAATTTGAAAACTAATTTTTTCAGCAGAAAATGTAACTATGCTATTTTTGGGAAAAATTGATCGCTTTTAGTTGAAAATTCAACAATTTGACTGAACATTTATTTATTCATAAAAAAACATTCATTTAATTATTTCTTTACTTTTTATTTACATTTTTGTATTTTATTGCAGAATCGTTTTTTTGCAGAAAATTAATCTTCTTGATTGTAAATTCAACAATTTGTTTGAAAATTTATTTATTTCGTTGTCAATTCGTTTTTTTTTCACAAAAAATAATTTTTCTTTACTAAAAGTTCAACTTTGGATTAAAAGTTGTGCTACTTTGTTAAAAATTCATATTATTAGTTAAAGATTTATCTCTTAGGTTAAAAATTAAACTATTGTGTATACGATTTTTTTTATTTGTTAATAATAAATATTTTTTTGGGTTGATAACTCAACTGTTTTTCAGAAAAATATCCATTTTGGCTTAAGAATTTAACGGTTTTGGTGAAAAATTAATTTGTTCGTGTAGAAAATTCAACTTTATTTCACAGAATTCACCATTTTGGTTTGAATATTAATCTTTCTTCATTGAAAAAGCAACTGTTTTATTAGAAATTATTCGGTTTTGCTTAAATTTAAAGAGTGTATCTACAAACTTTTCGAAGAAAATTTTTTCTAATTTTCTCATAATTCACTTTGAAAATTCAGGTCAAATTGCCCGATTTCATATAAAAATGGTTAAATATCTGCCAAAAATTCTCGTGATAAATAAAAAATTTTAAGCTTTTTCGGGTTTCAATCGTGTGCGAAACTGAGAATCTTGCCGACGTTTCGTGAACATTGCAGTTAACTTCTTTAGGTTATGTTGTTCATTCCTTATATATGTATTCTCTACGATGCCAGTGATTGTCCAGAGCGCCCATGGTGGGGACTGTTCGAACTTGATTGGCCAAACAAGTCTTTTTTTGAGAAACCCGGGAGGACGGGGAGCCAAATCGGAATGGTATTTTATCCATTGTTCCTATTGATGTTATTAGGGTGTTTCAAAATTTCGATTGCTTCTCTATGTTTTCTTGGACAAATATTGTACGTTATTGCGATGACGGCTGTTTTGTCAAATAAAATTCTATGTCCTCTTTCGATATGATAATCAGCCAGTGCTGATTGCGTAAAATGTTTTAACCTGACTTCACTCTCATTTTCCTTCATGCGTTGGCTCACCGCACTCCCGGTTCCTCCAATATAGACTTTGCCGCAAGAACAAGGGATTTTATATACTCCCGGATCACTGAGAGGTGCCTTTTTATCTTCAGGCTTGTTTAGCAGTTCTCCTATTTTCGCTCGTGGTTTAAATATATAGTGGTTTATATATATAGGAAAAATTCTCAACAAAGAAAACATCCAAACCATATTTAAACCACCTGCGAACAACTTCTAAGCAATCCTAAGAATAAAAAGGCGCCTCTCAGTTATCCGGGAATATATAAAATTCCTTGTTCTTGTGGCAAAGTCTGTATTGGAGAAGCCGGGAGGGCGGTGAGCCAATGTGTAAAAGAACCCGAAAAAGCTTCAAATTTTTAATTTAACATAATGAATCATCACGAAAGCATTAAATCTATTACTTTCAATAATTCTCATCAAACTTAATTAATTTTAGTTTCATTGGAAACGAAACTTTCTTGTCGGTTTGGAACACGGAACTATAATAAATCACCTTCTTTGGAATAGACAGCGATGTTGAAATTTTTCCTTAAAAACGAAGCGGGACTTTCTATTAGACTGAAATAAAAAAAATTGAACATACGTATGGAGAGCGGGAACCATTTATTCATCGGCGCGTATTCCACATTCGAATTGAACATCGAAGATTAATTTTCCACTTTTCTTATTTTCTTGTCACTTTCCGGCTAAGCAGTAAATGCGATATATAGGTGTATATCGATATATATATTTTTTCATTCGAAAACATCCGTTCCGCCAGCTTTCACGAGGATGGATTAAGGAGGTTCACCTTTCTCGAGGCGCCGCTTCAAGTCCGCAGGACATGATATCGAAGTCCGTTATTGACCGCAAGCAAGAAATTGCAAGAATAAATTGCATTGTTCAGGGCTTTTGCTTAACAACAGCATTCAGAATAATCGCTTATCTTCAGATTTCCTTTTTGTGTATCGTGGAATTATATATAGTATACATATACCTATACATGTAACCACAGGATTATTATAGTGAATTCCCTTTATCCTTTGAAGGCGGTAGCTTTCTTTTCTGAATTAAATGAAATAAATTGACTTAAATTTCGATTCAAGAGTGTGTGTCCGAATTTCCCATAAGAAAAAAGTCCCATAAGTCTATTTTATAGGGTCCCAAAAAAAAACTCATAAGTGAAAAAATGGGTTTTGCGAGTTTTTGCCGCTAATTATAATTTTTTTGCGTTTTTTCAAATGCAAATTGTTGTTAATACATAAAATACTGCTTTATAGGGGAGGATGGTCCTAAGTCGGCACAGTAAGAGTTTTTATCGAAAACAGAGAGTAAACAGTGTATAATGGTGCTTTAATGTCTTTGGTCAGTGAAGAAGTAGATTTTTTCTATTTTTCAGAATGGTGGTCCTAAGTCGGCACCCCAGGATCCTGAGTCAGCAAATAATTTTTTCCGCTCAAATGTAATAAAAAGGGCAGGTTATGTAAGTTTTCGGAAGAAATTAACAAGTTCAAACCATTTGAAATGAAAAAACATGTAGAATATTACAAAATTTTATAGGATGGAAACATTTTTCCATTACAATAATCTGTAAAGATGCAGTCAAAACACAACCAAACTAAAAAAAGCAATAAGAGACGAGTGACATAGAATTGAAATACAACAAAATAAAATAGTGAATGAATAGTGAGTGTGGTGCGTAGTGAGTGTGGTGCGTAGTGAGTGTGGTGAATAGTGAGTGTGGTGAATAGTGAGTGTGGTGAGTAGTGAGCGTGGTGCGTAGTGAGTGCGTAGTGAGTAATTAATTTTGGTTGACAGTTGGACTTATGACCAGCCTGTTATACGACAAAATGGTTAAGCCGACACGTGCGCCATCCTTGAGAGACGCGAATGTGCCGGCTTAAATCAGAGTGCCGACTTAGGACCACTCTCCCACACTGATAATTAGATGTTGACATAGATTGTTTAACAATTTATTATTGTTTCTAGCAATTTTCTCTTAGAACGGAGATGGAAAGTCACGGTTTAAAATTTTTTTCCCCATTTTTTGACCAATTTTCAATTAGAGAGATGTAACAGTTCATTAATGTTGACAAATATAATCGTTTAAACAATTCATTGTTAATAATATTCTTTCAGAATAATGCTAGAAAATTGCAGTTTTTTCTGCAATTTTCAATTTTTTGTTTACTTTTCACTACAAGTGGGTTGAATAATTAATTAAAGTTCACAACATTATGTTTTAAAATAATTTATTATTATCATTAATAATATTGAATTTGAATAATGCTAGAAAGTTGCGGGTTTTTTCTGAAATTTACTTTCCACATAGGGTGAGTTATTAATTAATTCAATTTAGAAAAAAAATATTATTTAAACAAATTATTATTGTTTATAACAATCTTTTCCTCTATTAGTGCAATATATGTGCGGTTTCTTCTGAAATTTTTAACTTTTTACCCACTTTTTACTTAATGAGGTGATAAATACTGCAAGTTAACAAATGTAGTTTTTTAAACAATTTATAATTGTTTATAACTAGATTTTCTTACATAAGTGCTAAAAAGATACAGTTTTTTTCTGATTGAAGACTGTTTTTTTTTTATTTTGATGTTTTTCGGTTGAACTTTTTCAAAAATGAAAATGTCACTATTATTCCAGTTGATTATTATATAATTTTACTCAAAAATTTATACCTGTGATTAAAAATTTATTTTTTGACTGAAAATCAGTGGAAAATTCATCTTTCTGGCTTAAAATTCATCTTCTCCAGTTAAAAATTTACAATTATTGGTTTTGGTTGACAATTTATCTTGTTTAGTAAAAATGAATTTTTTGTTTGAAAATTCAACTATTTCAGTTAAAGATTTATTGTTTGAGTTGAAATCTCTTATTTTTGGTTAAAAATTATTTTTTTTGAAAATGAAAATGTTACTATCTCACTCTTCGTTGAAAATTTTTATTTTTTAGTTAAAAATTCAACCATTTGTTTGAAAATTGCCATCTTTACTTAAAAATTAAACTATTTCGTTAAAGGTGCATGTATTTTGTTGAAAAATTGTATTTTTTTGTAGAAAATTAATCTTTTCATTTGAAAATTAATCTTCTTGTTAAAAAGTTTATCTTTTTGGTTGGAAATTCAAGTGTCCCAGTTAAATATTCATCATTTTTAGTTGATAATTCATCCTTTTGGTTTGAAGTTCAACTATTCCAGTTAATTCATAATTTATTAAAAAATTCATCTCTTTGGTTGAAAATGGAACTATTCTCTTGAAAATCCGTTTTTTATGTTAAAAATTAATCGTTTCAATTGATTATAAAATTATGGAATTTTTTATTTTCTTTTGAGATCCTCTCAAATCTAAAAATTGCTTGAAATATTTTATTTTTAAATTTCTTCCAAAACTCTATGAACTCCTCAAATATTGTAAAATTCCTTGAAATCTCGTATCATTTTGTAAATACCATAAAAATGCCTGGAAATCTTCAAAAATCGTTTAAATTTTGCGAAATCATTTGAGATCACTGTACGGCTGATTCAAGTTTAAACGAAGGTTGAAAGCTAATGTAATTTTTTTTGATTGATCTCGAATATGTCTCGAATCGCGAATTTTGCCTCGAACCTGGCCTCGTCTCGAATTTCGTCTCGAATCTTGCCTCGAATCTCGAATCCTGTCTCGAATCTTGCCTCGAATCTCGAATCTTGTCTCGAATCTCGAATCTTGTCTCGAATCTCGATTTTTGTGAAAAAGTATGACGGATTTGTTTTTTGGTGAATATCAAAACTTACTTGGTTAAAGTCTCGAGAGATGAGGTGTATATCGTACCACCAACATCGATATGAACCGGCGCCGTGTATCTCGAAGCTGCAGCCACACAGGGGATTCCTGTCATTTTTTGGTTGTAGGTTGGCGCCACTGGCGCGGGTGGCGTCGGTGAAGAGGAATTTGACATCGTGGGTGACGTGGCCGGCGAACTGCTTGGCGACAGCAATCTGACAATCATTAATAATATACATTATTTTAATTAAGTTTTTTTCTGAAAAAAAATCTTCTTTTGCCCCGCTGGGATTCGAACCACAGAAATTCTGATTCCCGGTCAGGTGCTTTTCCCATTAAGCTACTAGAGAGATCGAGAGAAAAATTTCTGTTATTCTCCAATGATAATACAGATTCCTTTAAAAAATTTGATTTGTAACATCTAGCATAATAATGCGTAGATTTTCTGAAATAAAGTTTCTTCTCTCGATCTCTCTAGTAGCTTAATGAGAAAAGCACCTGACTTTCCATTCTGTATTATGATCATCTTTAATGTTGGTTTTCTCCGGAAAGAATAATTTTTTTCGAACAAACCTTTTTTCTCCTCATTTAGAAGCCCAATATCTCGGGTGAAAATTTTTATTTTTGCAAAAAAATTAAAAATTTTTTTTTTAATCGATATCCAAAACCGAATTTGAAAAGCTGTAAAATTTCAATTTCAAAATTCTCGTTTGATTTTTTCGGAATTGGCTAACATTTTTTCCATATTTATAAATTTAGTATTTTAGAAGCGTGACTATTTTTTATTTTAAAACCAAAAATGGAATGTTGTATTGCAATCCGCAGTCAAGCATGGTTCAATTTGAAGTTTTTAAACAAAATTTTCGATCCTGGATAATTTTCTTTGATCCAAATTTTTTGGTTCTAATTTTACTAATTAATTTACTACATTTATAATATCGAATTGGGAATTCGAAAATGTGTTGACTATTTTATTTGATTTCCTGAATTTGGGAGCAAATAAAAATTAAAAAAAAAAAAGAAAGAAGAAGGGGACGTATTAGTCACCGTAGCAAATATTGGTTAATATAGCTGAGCACATACCTCATTTTAATTTGAGCGCTAGGGAACATATTGCGTTGCGCCGTCAGTTCTGCTTTCACCTCCTTCCCGTCAGCCTCACATTTCCGTCTGTAATCAAGATTTCCTCTTTCAATCTATATACAATCATCTCTTTCATATAGAAATTATTTAAAAAAAATTTATAATGTTGGATTATTTTCCTGCGCGAAGGTAAAATACAGAAGAGTTAAAAATATTCTTTTCATGGTGTGTGAAAAGATTTATGTTCAGATTGATAATAATACTGATCCTTCTAGTAGCTTAGTGGTAGAGCACCTGACCGGCAATCAGGTGGCCTGGCTTTCGAATCTCGAATCTTGTCTCGAATCTTGCCTCGAATCTCGAATCTTGTCTCGAATCTCGAATCTTGGGTCAAATCTCGAATCTTATCTCGAATTTTGTCTCGAATCTCGAATCTTGTCTCGAATCTCGAATCTTATCTCGAATCTTGTCTCAAATCTCGAATCTTGTTTCGAATCTCGAATATTGTCTCGAATCTCGAATCTTGTCTCGAATCCTGTCTCGAATCTCGAATCTTGTCTCGAATCTCGAATCTTGTCTTGAATCTCGATTTTTGTGCAAAAAGTATGACTGATTTGTTTTTTGGAGAATATTAAAACTTACTTGAATGCATTCGAGACGATTTCAAGAAAATTCGAGATTTTCTTGAAACATGTTCAGGTGAATTCAAAACTTTATGGAGATCGAGAATTTCGAATAAAAAATCTTTATTTGTTGAAAAATTTATCCTTCGGGTTGAGAAATTCAACATTTCAATTAACAATTCATCTTTTTGGATTGAAAATTTGACTATTTTTTAAAAAATTCGATTATTTGGTTGAAAATTAATGTAATTTGTTGAAAATTTTTCTTTCTTAATGGAAAATTAATCACTTTTGTCGAAGTTTTTTTTTGGTATTAAGAATTCATCTCTTTCAGTTCAAAGTTTCATCTTTTCTGGTTTAAAATCAACTATTACATTTTTGTTGAGAATTCATATTTGTAGCTTGAAGATTCAACTGTCTTCTGAAAAATAAATTTTTTTTTGTCTTGAAAATTGAACTATTTGGTTGGAAATACAATTGTTTTTGTTTGTTAAAAACTTGAATATTCCATTTCTAATTGAAAACTGATAATATTTTTTTTTTAATTGGACTATTTGTTTGAAAATTCATCTTTTTTGTTAAATTTTTAACTGTCTTTTGAAAAATTTAGTTATTTTATTAAAAATTAAAAATTTTAATGAAAAATTGAACCTTCTTGAAATTTGGACTATTTGACTGGAAAGTAATGTCTTTGGTAAAACTTTATTCTCCTTGGCAGAAAATTTAGTAATTTCGTTGAAACTTAACAGTTTTGGCTGAAAATTCGACTATTTTGTGGAAAATTATTTTTTTTTCGAGAATTAATTTTTTTTTAAATGAACATTTTACTATCCTATTTTTGGGTAAAAACTGATATTTTTAATTGAAATTTAAGTTTTTAAACAAAATTAAATTATTATAATAAAATTAATAATAAAATTATTTAAGTTGAAACTTTGTAGTTTTTTTATGCTTTCAATATTTTTTGGTAGAAAGATATTGTTTTTAAATAAAAATTCAACTATACCATTTGTGGTTTAAAGTTGAATGACTTGAAAAAATTTTTTCTTTGTGAAAATGAAGAAATTTTAGATGAAGATTGATTTCTTTAATTGAAAACCCTTTTTGTGTTGTTAAAAAATTTTTTTTTTCGTTCTTAAGAATTAATCTTCCAAACTGAAAACCTTTTTTTATGGAAAATTCAACTGCTTGGTTGAAAGTTGAATAACTTTCTTAAAAAAAAAAATTGTATAAAAATTAAAAGTTTTAAATGAAAAATGATCTCTGCTTGAAAATTCTTTTTTTTTGGTTGAAGATTAATGTTCCTAAATGGAAATTCAACAAATTCAACAAAAGGCGAATTTTCAACTAGTAAAGATTTTCCAGTCGAAAAAGAAAAAAAGTTTGATTTTAAGCCAAAAATATGAATTTTCAAGAAAAAAGCTAATTTTTAACCAAAAAGTTGTATTTTTAGCCAAGAACAAAAAAATGTTAAATCGAGAAGATTAGCTTTGTACCGAAAAAGATGAATTTTCAACTGAAAAAAAAAATGAATTTTCCACCAAAAATAGAAAAGTTAGACTTTTAGTTAAAAAAAGGAATTTCACACCTAAAAAAAAAATATTAATTTTTCAACCAAAGAGATAAATTTTTAACTGAAATTATGAATCTTCAACTAGAATATTTAAATTTTCAGTAAAAAAAATGTATAAAAAAAAGAATTTTCAACCAAAGAGATGAATTATTAATCAAAAAGGATAAATCTTCAACCGAAAAAATAATTTTTTTTTACTAATGCTTGAAAAAAGTCGTTGAATTTTCTACCACAGAAGATTTTAATTTTTAATAAAAAACAGTTGAATTAAACGAAAAAAACTAATTTTTAACAATATAATTTAAATTTCAACCAAAAACATAAATTTTTAATCAAGAAAGCTGACTTTTCTACTGAAAGACAAATTTTTAACTAGTTGAATTAAACCGAAACAAAAACTAATTTTGAAGAAATTATTGGAACTCTCAACCAAAACGATGAATTTTCAAGAAAAAGTTAAATTTTCATCCAAAAAGATGGATTTTTCCACCAAAAAGATAAATTTTTAACAAAAAAGATCATTTTTTAAAAAATTTGTTGAATTTTGACGACAAAAAGGCGAATTATCTACAAAATAGTTGAATTTTCATTATGAAAATATAATTTTTTAAGAAAATAGTTGAATTTTCTTTGAATGGTTAAATTTGTATGAAAATAGTTTCATTTTTAACCAAAAATGTGAATTTTAAACTAAAAATATGAATTTCCTACAAAATAGTTACATTTTCTTGCAAACAGTTCAATTTTCATAAAAATGATTTCATTTTCAACAAAATATTTCAATTTTAATGATAAAAATATAATTTCTTAATAAAAAAGTTAATTTCCTACAAAATAGTTACATTTTCTTCCAAACAGTTCAATTTTCATAAAAATGATTTCATTTTTAACAAAATATTTGAATTTTCATGATAAAAATATAATTTATTAACAAAAAAGTTAATTTTCTACAAAATAGTTAAATTTTTTCCCAAATAATTCAATTTTCATAAAAATGGTTCCATTTTTAACCAAATATTTGTATTTTTAACCAAAAATATGAACGCTCAATCAAAAATATAAATTTTCAACAAAAAAAGTTAATTTACAACCAAATTGTTGAATTTTCAAGGCAAAAAGATGAAATTTTCTGCAAAAGAGTTCAATTATCAAAGCGAAAATATAAATTTTTAACAAAACAGTTTGTTATACAAAAAAAATTAATTTTCAACCAAATGGTAGAATGTTTAACAAAACGAAATAAATTCCGAACTAAAAATATAGTAGTGGACTTTGAACCAAAATTCATTGATAATAACTCTAAAGAATTTTTTTCGACATTACGAACAAATTATTTTTTTTTAATTTCTTGCAATTGGGCAAGACAACTATAAATTTTCAAATTTCAACTTTCTTTTTATTTTATGTGTATGAAAAAAAATTATATCAAATTTTTTTTGGTAAAGTTTATGGAAACTTTTGTTAATTTCGACCTAAAGTTGCCAAACAAAAATTTGTAAAGAATAGAAAAAAAATTGATTTGGAAAAAAAATATCTACATGTTTCCTCAGTTTATTAAAAAGAGCATCAAAAAATGAAAAAAAAATAAAAACTTTTTTTTCTAAACTTATTTAATTTACCTGAGGTTATTAACTTCCATAAACTTTACCTAAAAAGAATGGAAAAAGATTTTTTTTTTATACAAAAGAAATTAGAAACAATCAAAATTTGAACATTTTGAATTGACTTGCCTACTGGTGAGAAATTAAATTTTTTTTTTTTAAATTTGTTCGTAATGCCAAAAAGAAAATTTTCAGTGTTAATACCAATTAATCAATATATTAATAA
>CAKNXH010080228.1:36418-59375 GCA_932178445.1 Andricus quercusramuli | reverse complement strand
CCAAAATAAAAATACAAAATGGCGGATCCAATAAGTGGATCGAAATTTTAAATTAAAAATCAAATTAGTATAATTTCGGGTGGTGATTTCAAATCTAAAGTTAAAATTCAGAATGCTGGATCTAATATGGGGAGCTGATTTTAAATCCAAAATTAAAAAGTAAAAATGGCGGATTGAAGATTGAATAAAAACGATTTAATACAAACTGCTGATCTAGAATCCAAGATCGAAATTCAAAATGACGGATCGAAATCCAAAATGACGGATTGAACTGGTAAAAAAAAAAGTTGAACTAAAAATTGCTACTGGGGAGGGGGGGGGGGGTCATGTTGGTTAAAAACCCAAAATGGCGGATCCAATATGGTGGACGAAAGTGGTAAAATAAGACCGATTCGACAAAAAAATTGATACTCGGGTTTTTTTTTGGGTCGTTGCTTTCAAATAAAAAGTGCAAAATTCCGAATTCGTTGTTCAACGAGAAAAATTTATAAGCCGTTATAGAATCCGGCCCCTCATTTATGGACGCGTAGAAATGAGCCCTGGTTTCGGAGGGCGCTCTTCGAAATTCAAACTGTCTTCCATGTTGACGCCAAAGGCTACTTGGCGAGCTGGGTATCGAGGACTGGCGCCTGCGGCTATCTAGAAATGGAATATAATCAGCCAGCGCCAGAGCTTGGGTACGCGGCCGCCTCGGGCGCCACTCGCCTGAGGCTACGCGGATATTGAGTTCACCGTAACCATGGCAACATCCTCGAGGCGGCAACGTTTGTACGCTTATCCCTTATTCCTGTGGTGGTTGCGTTTATCAACTTCTCGGTACCTTTGCGCGTTAATTCCTCGACCTCGGCCTGATTACATTGGTCTCTTCCTTTACCGATCTTTTTTTCCGAATCACATTTTTATTATTCTATATACCCTGGAGGAAAGTAACATTTTCAACAAAGTCAATAATCGACGGCTTTTGTTATCCTTTAATCGTTTTTTGCCCGATATTTCTGTACATCGATTTTATGAAACCTCTCTCTGGTTTAGCATATTTAGAATATTTTCAATTCACATTGAATTCTTTTCAATTTTTTTGAATTGCTTGGAATGGTTTTAAATTCATTCAGTTTTCTCAAAAATTATTTTAACTTTCTTGAAAACTTCTGAATTCCTCGGAATTCTTAGACTTTTATTAATTCCTTGAATTTCCTGAATTCTTTAGATTCCTTGAATTTCCTTAATGCGCTGCAATCCTTGAAATTCCCTGAAATTCCCAGAATTCTCTGAAGTCATTGGATTACTTTGAATTCACACTGAATTCCTTCGAATTGTGTTGAGTTCTTTGAATTAGATGTATTATTTTTAATTTTAAATTCGCTGAGTTCCTTGAATTCGCTGAATTCCTTAAATTCACTGATTCTCTTGAATTTGCTGAATCTCTCGAATTCGCTGAATTCGCTCGATTCCTTGAATTCGCTGATTTCCTTGAATTCTCTGAATTTACTTGAATCCTCTGAATTACTGGAATTCTCTGAATACCTTGAATGCTCTCAAATTCTCGAATTCTCTAATTTCCTCGAATTCTCTGCACTTGAATTCTCTAAATACCTTGAATTCTCTAAATACCTTGAATTCTCTAAATTCCTCGAATTATCTAAATTCCTCAAATTCTCTGAATTCCTCGAATTCTCTAAATTCCTCGAATTCTCTGAATTAATTGAATTCTTTGATTTCCTGATCCCTGAAATTCCCTGAATTCTCGGAAGGCATTGGATTACTTTGAATTCACACTGAATTCCTTCGAATTGTATTGAGTTCTTTAAAATAGACGTATTCTTTTCAATTCTTTTGAATTGCTTTGAATACTTATCAATTATTTCAAATCCTATTGAATTGTAATAAGCTTCTAGAATTCTCTAAAATGATTGACTTCATCGACTACTTTAAATTTACGAATTCCTCCAATTCCCTCAAAATCCCTTCGATTTTTTTTGAGTTAATTGAATTTCATATATTTTTTTTAATTCTTTTGAATTGTGTGGAATGGTTTTGAACTATTTCAAATTCCTTTGAATTCTATTGACCTGATAGAATTCTCTAAATTTTTTAAATGCTCTAAATTCCTCTGAATTCTCTAAAATTCGTGATTTCTCTGAAATTTTTGAATTACTTGAATTTTTTGATTTCCTTTAATTATTTTAAACTCCCTTAAATTGGTTTGAAACTTTTTTTTTCAACTTTTTCAAATTCATTTGAATTCTATTCACCTTCTTGAGTTCTCTGAATTTCCTAAATTCTCTGAAATCCCTGAAATTCTCTGGAGTCCTTAATTTCTCTGTCTTCCTTAAATCTTCCGAATTCCTTGGATTATGTACTTTTCGTTAATTTGAATTGTTTTGAGAATGTTTTTTAATTGCTTGAAATTTTTTGAATTCTATTAACCTCCTTGAAGGCTTTAAATTTCTTGAATTGTCTGAATTATCGAAATTCTTTGAATTATCTGAATTCCCTAAATTCCTTGACTTCGCTGAATGCCTTGAATTCTTTGGTTCTCTGGATTCCTTCAAACCCCTGAATTCCTTGAATTCTCCGAATTTCTTAAATGCTCTGAAATGCCTGAAATTCTCTGAAGTCCTTAATTTCTTTGACACCCTTAAATTTTCTGAATTCCTCGAATTATAAGAATTCTCTGAATTATAAGAATTCTCCGAATTCCCTGAATTCTCTGAATTCCTTAAATTCTCTGAATTCCTTGAATTCTCTGAATTCCTTGAATTCTCTGCATTCCTTGAATTCTCGGAATTCTTTGAGTTCCTGGAATTCGCTGAATTTCTTGAATTCTCTGAATACCTTCAATTTCTTGAATTCTCTAAATTCCTTAATTTCTCCGACATCCTTAAATTTTCTGAATTCCTTGAATTCTCAGAATTACTTGAATTATCGGAATTCGCTGAATTCCTGGAATTCATTGAATTTCCTGAATTCCTGGAATTTGCTGAATTTCTTGAATTCTCTGAATACCTTGAATTCCTTGAATTCTCTAAATTCCTTAATTTCTCCGACATCCTTAAATTTCCTGAACTCCTTGAATTCTCAGAATTACTTGAATTATCGAAATTCGCTGAATTACTTGAATTCTCTGAATTGTGAATTCTCTGGATTCCTTAAATTCCCTGGATTCGCTGAATTACTTGAATTCTCTGAATTCCTTGAATTCTCAGAATTCCTTGAATTCTCTGAATTCCTTGAATTCTCTGAATTCCTTGAATTCTCTGAATTCCTTGAATTTTCTGAATTCCTTGAATTCTCTGACTTCCTTGAATTCTCGGAATTCTTTGAATTCCTGGAATTCGCTGAATTTCTTGAATTCTCTGAATACCTTCAATTCCTTGAATTCTCTAAATTCCTTAATTTCTCCGAAATCCTTAAATTTTCTGAATTCCTTGAATTCTCAGAATTACTTGAATTATCGGAATTCGCTGAATTACTTGAATTCTCTGAATTACGTGAATTCTCTGGATTCCTTGAATTCTCTGAATTCCGCGAATTTTTCGAATCCCGTGAATTCTCTTAGTCCCTTGTTCTGAAATTCTTTGAATTCTCTAAAATTCTCAAATTCTCAAAATTTTCTGAAATTCTTGAATTTCCTGACTTTCTTAAACTATCTGCATTCCTTGAACTCTCCGAATCACTTTAATTCCTCGAATTCTCTGAAATCCTCGAATTCTCTTAGTTCCTCGATTTCCCTGAATTCTTTGCATTTTTTTAAAGTCCTTGGAATTCCGAAGATTTCAAGAAAAATAATACAAAGGAATTCAGTGTTAATTCAAAGTAATTCAAAATAATTCTAAGAGAAATCTACTTACTTGTAGAAAATGTTTTTTATTTTTGGTTTTATTCAAGCTTTAAGTGGTTGCTTGGATATTAAAATGAACAATTTTTTCAAGTTTTTAAAAACGTAATTAGAAGCAAATAAAGTAAAAGAATTGTAATCTCTTAAATTACGAGAAACACGAATCTTTTAATTTTAAAAGAACTTTTGAAAAACTGGCAAGTATTCAAGGAGAATAAATTTGAAAATCTTGCAAACATTTCTAAGTTTAAATTTGAAAGTACTTGAGGCTCAAAATATAAGCAATTTTATAAGCTATTTAAAAATCTTTCAAAATGGTAATCCAATTGCAAGTAAGAGCTTAAAAATTGAAAGCCTTCAGTTTTTAAAAAGTTTTTAATATTCTGAGCAATCGAATTTGCAAGCTCTGGAGATTAAAGTCTGTACATTTTCAAGAGTCATCTGAAAAGTAGTCATTAAAAATCTACATTTGTTGAAATAATTTTTCAGCATCTAGAAGCATTTTTTAAATGTGTTCCACCTACCGGCAAAAATTGGGAATTTTAAATCCTGCAATAAAATTTGAATTGGGAATGTTAAATGCCTGCTTCTGAAATAACGTATAAGTAGAGGATTAAATTTTGAGTAATAAATGCTTTATTATAACTTTAATTATGACCGTAATTTAGTTCATCTCTTAACACTCTACCTACTCCTTTATAATCTGACTTACGGCCGGAATTAATGCTCTTAGAAGTGTTACAACACTAGCTGACAATGAGATCAACATATCGTTTCATTGCTTTTACATTCGCCACAAGTTATCAACGAATATTTACAGTAATTAGTATTTTATGGCTTTAAATACACAGATATACAGCTTAAACTTAGAGAATAAAAATAACAAACAAGTGGGCCTTTTGGAAGCCTATCGCATCGAAAAAGACCAGCTGTACGCCACATTAAATTTCTTTGAAGAATAAATAATTCTCGAACAAGGCTGGACACCCAAAACTTAGAGCAGATGCCGCTACTGCTTTTAGCGCCGCAGGGCACACGTTTTCTATAATTATGTATAGTCTATGGTGATCAGCTATTGGCTAAACTTGACGCATGCGTAGAAAAAAAGTCTCCTCTGCGCATGTCCGAAATTTCAGCGATAGCTCGTCGCCATGAACAATATTTTAAACCTAGATGCGGCACCTTACTAGCGAACCTGTAATGAGTTCCAAGAACTAAAAAAAGACCATTGGTTGAAAAGAGACAAAGATTACTCCATATCTTTTTCACTGGAGGCATTTTTTTAGTTCTTGGAACTTATTTATATTATATATATATATATTATACTTATATATATTATAGGTTCGCTAGTGAGCTGCTGCATCTAGGTTTATAATATCTTTGGTTTTAAAAGTCGGAAATGAGACGGACCTCTTTTTCTATTTTAACAAGTTTGAAACAGAGGTGTGCTTGTTTTTCGAAACTGTCCCGGAGTCCAACTGCAGACATATCAATTAGGTTGGACGTGCCATACAGCACACGTTTTCTATGATTCTGTATTGTTCATGGCGATCAGCTATTGGCAAAACTTTGCGCATGCGTGGGAAAATAACCTCCACTGCGCATGCCCGAAATTTCAGCGAATAGCCAGCCGCCATGAATAGTAGAAAATGCTAGAAAACGTGCGCCCTACTGTGCCAAACGCAGTGGCGACATCTGCTGTGAATTAAAAAATATATATTGGGAGACGGAATTAAAAAGGATGGCAATATAGCTGGTCATATTCAATATAAAAATGTACAAAAGCTCGTTGCTGGGAAATTTACACATTATATTTATATATTATAATTTGAGCCTGCTGAAGAGACTTTCTCGAGGACCCAGAGGTCATCAGGGAAGTGACTCTCCGAAGATCATGCCAGTCTTTGAAAATCTCATTCGAGGTCAGAGTCACGGTGAATTCGGATCGTCCTCGAAGAAGGTTTACGATGAGGCGAGGGGCTCTGTCAAGTATTGGCAGCCTGTCTGACGAATAAGTATTCTGAAAATTGTTGACCATCAACACCACCACCGTTGCTAGCGACGACGCCAAACCCTGCATTCAGCAACCTGGTGATGGCCTGCACGGAATTTAATTTACAGTAACCGTTGAGGGGAAATCGAATGACGTGCCTCGCATCTTGTTGATGCCAGGCGACACCCGATCTTGCGTCTATCACGGCTTGGGTTGTCTCGGGAAACACCTCGTCGAGAAGAGCTCGTCCTCCTGAGAGCATGACACGTTCTCCAAGGTCGGGGCTAACATGTAATGCAACACACTCGTAGCTTTCTGTCCTTTTTTCTTGGTCCCTGTTCGGAGGAACCATTCCGCCACCACCTCCACGGCCTCCGGCGTAGCTCGGGGGCGGACTTGGGGACGAGGATGTCGCGCCGTTCTTTATGCGCTCCTTTTTCATCTGCTCAAGCTGCCGGCACATTGCTGAAAGACAGATTTTCTTTTAGTACTGGGATTACATTCAGCCCCCTATTTCCCTTTTGTCCCCTATTTTTCCCAAATCCCCTATAATCCCTATAATTGTGAATTTTGTCAATTTGTAGACTTTCGTTGCCTTGGGCAGAAATCCTTATAGTTTCGGTCGTGTGTCCGTCCGTCCATCGTACTTTTTTTCATGATGGGAAAGTGAGGAGAAATGATAAGAGGGAAAATAGGAGAAGTGAAGGAAATGAGGGGAGAGTATGTAGGGGAAATGAATGAAGGAGGAATGAGGGGTGGGCAGGTGAAGATCAATAATGAGTGGTGAAGTAGGAGAAGTGAAGACGAAATGAGGGGAATAAGAGGAGGAGAAATGAGGGGTGGGCAAGTGAGGAGAAATTATGGGAAGTGAGGATAGAGAAAGTAGGAGAACTTAGCGGGGAAGTGAGGAAAAATGGTTCGAAGTGAGAGGAGGGATAGTAGAGTAGTGCAGGTGAGTAGAAGGAGGGGGAGGAGTGATGGTTGGGGAAGCGAAATAGGGGAAGGGCAGTGTTAGTTGGGAAAGTGAGAAGAGGGAAAGAAGTTGGGGAAGGGATTGGAAGCGAGAGGCGTAGTATGACGAGGGGAAAGTGGGGAGGGGGTCAGATGGAAAAATATGGGAGGGGGAGGTTTTAACGAACGTAACGTCTTAATAGGCTACGAAACCCTTTTTTATAGGTGCGTTGCACCTATTCTGACTAATTTATTACCGATACCCACAATATGTTTTCTGGAAAAATGGTTAATGAATATGTTCTATTTCAAAAACTCAATTTAAGCTTTAAAGATTTAAAATTATGTGGAAGAAGAATCGTGAAGATCTTAAGACAATTTTTTTTTAATTTTTGTGGGATTATATTTTTTTAAGGAACTATTTCAAAAGATATTTAGAACTTTTGAAAATATTCCAAAATAATTTAAATTTTGAAAAGATTTCAACCAAATTTTAAACAAAATGTAGAGTTTTTAATATTTTGAAATAGAATTTTGAAGCCTTTTAAGGATTTCGGAAGGTTTTAAGATACTGCATTTTTTTCTTAAGATTCAAGGAAAAATTTTTATTGATTCTTTATTTTGGAAAAAAATTGTCTCAAGATTTCTGGCACAATTCAAAATGATTTATATTTTACCAAATTTATTTTAAGAGAATATTTAAAAAGATTTCCCAAAATTGTCAAAAAGGAATGTGGAAGATTGTCAGGCGACTTTCTTAATTTTGCAGATTTTTTCAGTATTTGAGGAAAAATTGGAATCATTTGAAAAAAATATTTATAAATTTTTTTAAAAATTCGAAAATAATTCAATATTTGAAAAGATTTTATAACATTACAAAAGATTCCCAAAATGTCAGTTAATATTATTATTGTTAATAATTTTATTGTTTGCTGAAAGAACGTTTCATAGTACATGTTTTCAAAATTTTTCTATTTTTTATAGCAAAAACAAAATACAACCATATTTGAAAATTAAAGAAACAACTGTTTTGGTGAAAACCCGTCTTCTTTTTTTGGTGGAATTCAATTGTTTTTGATTAAAATTTTATCAGCTTAAGGCTTTGTTTGAAAATTTAACTACGTTGATGGAAATTTGTATTTTACTTGTTCTTGTTTTATTTTTGGCTGAAAACTGATTTGTTTTATATGAAAAATTACATGATTTATTGAAAGACGAACTTTAAATGAAATACTTAATACTTAATTTTTGAATTATAAAATTAATTTTTAACAAAAAAAATTTTTTCTCAATAAAATAGTTGAATTTTCATATAAAGAAATGAATTTGCAACTAAAAAAAAAATCACGGAAACATGAAATAGTTCAATTTTCAACAAAAAGATGCGTTTTCAAACAAGAAGAATTAAGTTTGTACCAGAAAGACAAATTTTAAACAAAGTACATGAATTTCCAACTAAATGTTTAAAGTTATAACTGAAAAAGGAAAATTTTCTACTCAAATAAAAAGAATTTTCAACAAAATTGTTAAATTTTCCACCAAAAATGGAATATTTTAATTTTTTGTTAAAAAATTAATTTCCAATAAAAAAAAAAGCGAAATTTCCAATAGAATAGTTGAATTTTCAGTCAAAGTTGAATATTTGATATTCCGACCAAAAAAGATTTTAAATATTTTAATATTAAATAAAAAAGAGTTGAATTTAAACATAAAATACCAATTTTAGATGGAATACTTAATTTTTAAATTCAAAAGTTGATTTTTAAGAACAAAAATTTTTTCAATAAAATAGTTAAATTTCTATAGAAAGAAATGAATTTTCAAAAAAGAAAATTAATTTTCTACCAAAAGCCGAATTTTCAACTACAAAAATAATTTTTAAGGAAAAAAAATAGTTCTAACAAAGTAGTTAAATTTTAAACCTAAGAACTTAATTATTAACATAATAACTTACTTTTTAAAAAAGAAGTCAATTTTTAAGCACGCAGTTGAATTTTCAACTAAAAAAAGCAATTTTCAAGAAAAGAAAAACGAATTTTTACAAATTAGTTACATTTTCAACCGAAAACTAATTGTTCAACCAAAAAGTTTAATTGTTCTTTACGAAGCCAAAACCAGAAATAGGAGGTTTGAACAAAATACTTTAATTTTCAACCTAAACTGATGAATTTTCAACTGAAATTTTAATTTTTAACAAGAACAAATATTTTTAACAAAGTAGTTAAATTTTCAACCATAGAAATGAATTATTACCCAAAATATAATATAAATAACGAATTTATAAAAAAGAAGTATAATTTTCTAAAACAAGTCGGTTTTCAAACACATAGTTGAATTATCAATTAAAAAAATCAATTTGAAGAAAAGAAAAACGAATTTTTATAACCAAAGAATTTTCAAGCATAAAGATTAATTTTCAACCAAAAGAAACAAATTTTCAATGAAATACATGAATTCACTCCAAATTGTGGATTTTTAAACTAAAAGAATCGAATTTTTAACCAAAAATGGCAAGTTAAATTTTCAGTTAATTAATTTTTAACGAAAAAAAAACTGATTTCCACCAAAATAGTTTATTTTAAACTAAAGAGATGAATCTCCAAAAATGAAACAGATAAAAGCAACTTTTCAACAAAGCAGTTAAATTTTCAACCAAAGAGAAGAAACTTCAGCTGATCAAATTTTAATCAAAAACAGTTTAATTCATCCAAAAGAAAGAAGACAATTGTAAAATTTTCCCTCAAAATAAATAACTGACACTTTGACTCTATTTTAGGAATGAATGATTAATTTTTTATAAATAGTTTGTACGGAAAAAGCATTTTTCATTTATTACATTTAAATTTTCGCGGAACTCGGACCCGAACAGATCGCGCACTCTGGTGAGTGGTAAACTCCCCCAGTCTTGAAGATTTATTTTTCTATGGTTTCCTGCAGTGTTCTAGTTTCCCGCGCAAAGTGTCGAGGTCGCGTCGTTTCGCGTCCCGAGTTGAAATAATCTTTTAATAATAAAAACAGGATATAACGACTCGAAACTTACCGAATCCCAGTAATATATTATTCAAGTATCAGATCGTAACATTATTTTCGTAAATTTCGATTTACTCGGGGAATGCAGATACAAGATGAGTATCATTTTGAGGTTAGTTTGTCACAAATCGTAATAATTGATATTAAATTCGTGTTATGATTTTTGGATTTATGAAGTGGATTGGATAAATTCATAAATATTTATTCATATTTATTTACTTACGAGCAATGTCAAAATATCTCGCCTCTTCGAGAAGAAGGTCCAGGTCAGCGAAATTGTCAGGTATGAGTAGGCGAGAATTGCGCATGAAGTTGAGAATATGACGAAACATACCACCGTCCCTATCGATGAAGTAGTGTTGCTTCAAGGAATCCAGAACGATAGGAATGCTGCCGTTGAATAGTTTTGCCAGTCTTGACTCTGGGTACCTGAAAATAACAAAAAAACTGCGTTGAAGAACGTTTCAGGAGATCACATAACCTTAAAATTTAATTATTTTCAAAATGGTTGATAAAATCTACAAAAGTAGCCACGGTGTTCAATCTATTCAATGTGGTTGTGCTAGGGTACTATATAGAACTCTCCAAGTTGTGACGTTAGACAAAATGGCGGTGACACTGGAGGCCACACAAAGCCGGCTAATGCAGTACAGAGAGTATTCAAGAGAGTGGAAGCTGACCGTACACTGGACACTAGCGTACTCTGCCGCCTCGGGGAAGAAGCTCGGGTATTTCAACGGGAAGTTCACTTTCTATAATGCGTTTTCTCTGACAGTGCGTGACAGTGGAAAAGGTTTTGGTTACAAACAAGTTTGATAGTAAAGAGTTTTTAATAAAAATGCCACATTACTGTTGTGTGAGTGGCTGCAACAATAGCACGATAAAAAAGGAAGAATGTTAGTTTTTTCGACTTCCAGCCAATCCAACAACGTAAGTACAATAATAGCCAATACCATTGTTTTTGTAGAAACAATCTGAAGGCGTCTATATAACCTCACCAAAATGCATGAAAATTCAAAAGAAGAGTAAACTTTAAAGTTGCAACAATCACCAATAATGTCAAGTGCATATTTCGGATGTTTGAGCATTAAAAAATAAAGCTAATAAGTGGTTGTTTCTACGACCTTAAAAATACGGATTTTACTATCGACATCAGAGATGCGTTTTTCAAAGTGGAGTTAGTGGACATTTTGAATTATTTTGTTTTATCTCATCATTTTTGCTCTTTGGTTGAAAATTTCACTATTTTGGTGAAAATTAGTTTATTTTCCGTCGAAAATTAATCTTTTTGGTTCGAAAATCATTTCTTTGATTAGAAATTCAACTATGTGGTTGAATATTCATCTTTCTTTGGTAGAAAATTATTCTTCTTGTTTGAAAATTCATCTATTTTTGTTAAAAATTGAAAATGTAACTATTTTGTTGAAATCTTTTTTATTAATTTTTGTTTCATAGTTGAAAATTCATGCATTTTGTTGAAAATTCGTCTTTTTTGGTAAATTATTGTACTTCTTGTTGGAAAAAGGTTGGAAATTTACCAATTATTCATCTCCTGTATTGAAAATTTAACTATTCCACTTTGGGTTGAAAATTAATGGTTTTTAGTCGAAAAATTAACCATTTTGTTAGGAATTCTTTTTTTGTTCGTTTGTAAATTCGACTCTTTTCATTGAAAATTGATCTATTTGGTTAAAAAAAAAATTTTTGTTGAAAAATAATTTTTTGGTTGACAATTCATCCATGTGGTAGAAAATTCCCTTTTTTTAGGAAATTATCTTTCTTGCTTGAAAATGTATATATTTTGGTTAAAAACTAATCTATATTGGTTAAAAATTAATTTCTTTGCTTGAAAATGAAATTATTTTGTTTAATTTTGTTTCTTGAATATTAATTTTTTTAATTGAAAGCTTGAGTATATACTACACTTT
Organism: Andricus quercusramuli; assembly: GCA_932178445.1. Lineage (NCBI taxonomy): Eukaryota > Metazoa > Arthropoda > Insecta > Hymenoptera > Cynipidae > Andricus > Andricus quercusramuli. The sequence goes on along the minus strand of CAKNXH010080228.1, from coordinate 47,635 downwards.
TCAGCTAAAAACTGTATTTTTTTCAGTTGAAAATTTGTCTTTTCGGTAGAAAATTATTCTTCTTGTTTGAAAATTTATCAATTTTTGTTATAAACTAATTTATTCGGGTGAACATTTAAATATTCAGTTAAAACTTCGTCTTTTACGTCAAACATTAATTAAATGAAAATTTAAGTATTCCACTTTGGGTTGAAAAATGTTTTTTATTCGAAAAATCAATCATTTGTTTTAAAATTGATGTCTTTTCAATAAAAAGTCGTCTCTTTTAATTGAAAATTAATATTCTTGGTTAAAGATGTATCTTTCCTGTTGAAAAGTGATTTTTTTGTTGAAAATTTGAACATTTTGTTGACATTTTTTTTTTAAACAAATGCACTTTTCTAACTGTAATATACTAAAATTTGTGGTTGAAAAATGTCTTTTTTTTTAGTTGAAAATTCCTCTTTTTGGTAGAAAATTCATTTTGTTATTATTTAAAATGCAACTATTTGTTTGAAACTCCTTTTTGTCAACATTATTTTTGTAACTAAAAATTAAATAATTCCACTTGTTAAAAATTTATCTTTTTCGACTGAAAATACAAACATGATTGAAAATTGATGTATTTTGTTAAAATTCATCTCTTTTGGTAGAATATTATTATTCTCGTTGGAAAACTGTTGAAAATTTACCGATTTTATTGAAAATTCCTTTTTTTGTTTGTTTTAAAATTAAGCTTTTTGACTGAATATTTAACTGTTAAATTTTTTTGTTAATCTATCTTTTTTAGTTAAAAATTATTTCTTTTGTTGAAAAAATATTTTTTTTTGGTTGAAAATTATTTTTTTGACTATAAACCATTTTTGGTTGAAAATTTAACAGTGCTGTTATTTATTTGTTTGGAAATTGAAATATATTGTTGAAACTTCGTTTTTTGGCTGAAAATTATTTTTTCACTGCAAATTTAAATATTCATTTTTGGTTTAAAAATTATATTTTTTAGTTAAAAATGTATGTCTTTTTGAAAAATCGTAAAATCGTAAATCGTTTTAGAATATTTTAGGAAATTTAAAAAAAAATCAAGGAATTTTTGATAGATTTCAATCATTTGAAGGGATTCCAAAGTATCTAAATTATTTTCGGATATTTTTTTTCAATTCCAAGGAATTTTCAAGAGCTTTAAAAATTTTCAAAGGATTCCAAGGACATTTTCATTGATTTCAATAATTAAAAGGTGGTTTAAATAATTTTTAATATTTTAGGTTTTTTTTTATTGCAAGGAATTTTCAAGAGCTTTAGAAAGTTTCAAAGAATTTGAAATTCGATAGGATTTGAAGTGATGATATTTTAAAAGATTATAAAGCCTTTTAAATAGATTTCAATAATCAGAAAGGTTTTCAAATATTATTAAGTAGTTTACGCTATTTTTAAAAGTTCTAAAGAATTGTCAAGAGCTGTAAAAAGTTTCAAAGGATTTGAAATATTTAAGTGTATTTAAATACATTCCAATGAATTTTTAACAGATTTCAATACTTTGAAGTTATTAAAAATTTTGGTAAAGATTTTAGGATATTTTCAAAAATTTCAAGGAATTTTAAAGAGCTTTAAAAAGTTGTAAAGAATTTCGAAAGATTTCAAAGGATTTTAAATATTTTAGGATATTTTTAAAGATTCCAAGAAGTTTTTCATACATTCCAATAATTTAACAGGCGTCCAAAGTATTTGAATGATTTTTGGGAATTTTACAAATTTTTAAGGAATTTTCAAGAGCTTTAAAAAGTTTCAAAGAATTTCGAAAGATTTTAAAGGATCTGATATATTTCAGGTTTTAGAAATATTTTAATGAATGTTTAATATATTTCAATAATTGAAAGGAATTTCAAACAATTTCAAAGATTTTAGGGTATTTGTAGAAATTCCAAGGAATTTTCAAAAGCTTCAAAACATTTCATTAGATTCTAATATCTAGGGGTATTTTTAGAACTTTCAAGGAATTTCCGAAAGCTTTAAAAAGTTTTGAAGGATTTAGAAAGTTTTCAAAAGAGTTGAAATATTTTAGGATATTTTTAAAGATTCCAAGAAGTTTTTCATAGATTTTAATTATCTGAAAGGCTTTCAAAGTACTTAAATGTATATCTAAAATTTTTTAAAATTCTATAAAATTTTCAAGAGCTTTAAAAAGTTTCAGAGAATTTCAAAAGATTTTAAAGTGTTTTTCAAAATTCTACAGAATTTTGGAGAGCTTTAAAGTGGTTCAAGGGATTTCCAAGAATTTGAAAGATTGTAGGGTATTTTAGAATATTCAAAAGAATTTTCAATTGATTTCAGTAATTTAATGGGATCTTAAAGGATTCGAGTTATTTTAGAGAATTTTTAATTGATTTCAATCATTTAAAAGGATTTGAAATGATTTTTCATATTTTGGGGTATTTTAAACGATTCCAATAGATTTTCAATAGATGTCAATAATTCGAAGGCATTTTTAGTAAGGAAGAAAGGCATCAGCTTAGCATCTACTTATCAAGAACCATATACTCTAAGCTGGACCTCTTTGTATGATTTGATTTGACTGAGATTCTCCTTCAAATTTTGTTATATTTAACAAGGCTTTCTCGATTCTATAAACTACTTTAAAAATGATTAAATTTTGAGGAAGTACTTCTGGAACATCCTTAAAATTTTTCCCATCTCATTTCTTGTATGGGATAAGTGATTAGAGAGAGATTCCGCAGGATGTTCCAGGAAGATTCTAAAGATTTATTTTCCAACTCGCTTCTGTAGATTGAAATCAATTCAAACTCTAAACAGTCTACAGTCTAAACGTATAAACTTCTTTGTGCATTTGGCCCTTCAGAAAGGAACCGAAACGAGCAGGTGACCCAGGTATCGGCACCTGCTTAAATAGCTCCGGGACATGTTCGCCTCAGGCAAGCAGCAGGATTGCAGCAGCTGGTTTCATCGAATTTTTCGACAAGCCCTTCTTTTCGCTAATTAACGACGCTCCATGTCGATAAAATATTAAGACGACGAATAAGCATGATTACCCCCAGGAGATTATATCGTGTTTCTTATAGGGTTATCAGTTTCGCTTTGGAGGCCTTACATTCAAATAAGGAGGATTATTTATGAGATAATTTATTATTTATTATGAAGGTGATTTTATATTTCATAATTATTTAAATTGTAGCTGAATCAGGAAATACTGTAAGATGGGGCTAAGCAGCGCGTGTGGGGGAAACCGGCTCACCTGCAACTTTATTTTTTATGATCATTTATCTCTTTCTCTGAGTAAAAATGTTTAAGATCAACGATTTTTTTTCTTTTCACAAAATTTTAACTCAAGTTGGAATCTTACTTGGTGCCCTTTCTTCAGTTATATCGAATAAAAGGTGCACTGGTATAAAAGATTTTCAGTTTTAGAAATTTGATTGTCCCCTGACAATCAATCCGTTTAAGAAATCGGAAATAACTTTTAGCAGATTTTTTAATGCTGAAATGATTAGAAAACTTAATAATAATTACTTTTCCTATCAAGTTTTTCTTCCTTAAGCCCCACATTGTGGGGTAAATTCGCTCACCCTTCAAGGCATGATTAATAATTGTTTATGAATTAAATGTATGTGCTTCATGATACAAAAGAGTTTCAGATAGAGATTATATATTTGCAGCATCAATACCTAATTTAAATTCCTTCTTGCCATTTATTGCACAAAATCGAAAAAACGAGCCGCTTAGCCCCCTTTTACGGTATGCTGTTGTCTTTTGTGAATCCGGCGTGGTTTCCCCGTAAGTATGTTCCAATTTCTAAAGTCGGTTGCCCCCTCGAATAATTTTTAAAAGGTGAAACTAATTTAAAATCTGATTTCGTCATGAAAAGCTCATTATATGCTAACGGAGTAGTTTATTCACTGAGTGAAACCAGAGGTCCGTTTTGCACAAGTACCGAGGCGATGTAATACAACGTGATCCCGTAACGAAACGCCAGAGGTTCCATATCTAGGCGCAAATATATGTCTTGCACGTGAACGATAGTAAAATAAAAAATGAAAAAAGTAAAAATTCCAAACGTGTATATACACGCCGGGCAACCGACACGCTTCGTTGCACCTTCCTCCCTCATTACATACTGTTGACCTTATTGTTTTGTTGAAAGTAACTCGACATATCGCATTCCAGATTTGTATCGGTGCTGCCTATGTATATTTAAATGTAAAAACTTGTTGGCTCAACACTTAGAGGCGCCGCGACGTCTATTTTATTCACAAAATCTCACCCGGAAAAATGTTTCTTTGGTTTGAAGAAAACTTCTTTGAATCAAAGAAATGTGTGCACTGCTAGGGTAAGAGCGCCAATTCTTGGCACCTTAGTCCAATTATCGGCAAGGTAAAAACAGAAGTGAATTAATTTTGGATAAATATTTGAACAAATATTTGTTAGTATAATTAAATTAATTAGAACAGAAAGTGCTAAAGAAATGTATTATCTAAGAAATTAGAGAAGGGTTCCAACAATTGGGTGAGTGCCAAGAATCGGTGCTCTGTCCTTATACGATTAAAGAAAATTTTCTTTCATTGAAAGAAATTTCTTGGTTATGTTTTTTTATTATTTATATCACAGAAATAGTTTGTTTTCACATAAATATTTTTTTAAATAAAATAATATTGTTTTGTATTCGAATAAAAATTTGTTGAAATAGAATACATTTTTTTTGTGTTATTAATCTCATAACAATATCCACAAATGTATTCATTTAAGAAGACGACTTAATAAGTGATACTGAACTTTGTTTTTGGCAGTATCTGACAGAGCTAATAAGGGGCCGTTCATAAACTACGTTACCAATTTTTGGCTATTTTGCATCCCTCACTCCCCCCTCGTTGACGACAGTAGCCCCTCCCCCCCATACAAAGAAGTAGCGTAGCCCAAAATTCTCTCAAAACCAGTGAAATATTGCAATTTTTCAACCAAAAAAGATGAGGTTTTTGCCAAAATAGACGAATTTTCAACAGAAAAATTAATTGGGAAACAAGCAGCTGCATCAACAACCAAATAGTGGAAGTTTTAAACAAAAGAGTCGAATTTTCAACAAAATATTTTAACTTTTGAGTGAATAGTTAAATTTTCTATCCAAAAATACGAATTTTTGACAAACAGTAGGATTTTCGAGTCAAAAGATACCTTTGTTAAATGAGTTCTTGATAAAATAGAGGAATTTTCACCCCAAAAAGACAAATTTTTAACAAAAAAATTAATTGGCAACTCAATAATTAAATTTTCAAGCCAAAAAGTCGAATTTTTAACAGACAAATTTTTCATCTAAAAGGTTCCTTTATTGATGTAGTTGAATTTTCAACCTGCAAAAGCGCATTTTCCACCAAATGGTAGAATTTTCAAATGGAGAGGATTAGAATGAAATAAAAAAATAATTGAATTCAATATGAAACACTTTAAATTTTCACTTAAAAAGATTAACTTTTTAATAAAATAGAGGAATGTTCAACCCGAAAAGGCGAATTCTCAACAAAAAAATTAGTTGGTAACCAAATAGTTGCATTAAAAACCGAATAGTTAGTAAGTGTTAAAATAAAACTTTCACTGTAAGGAAAAAAATGCTCCTTTGTTAGTATCAAGTTTGCGCAAACTATTTTCAATTATAAATTATATTTTTTTTCAGAGAAAATGTTGTTATTTAAAAGTAATGAAATTAAATGGATTATTTTTGAAAAATTTGTGAAGTACTCTTTTGCAATTGGAAAAATATATTTTTTAATCAAAGGAATAATATTAAACAAATAATTTACATTATTCAAAGAGAAAGAAAAAGTTCTTATTTGAAGTAAAACAAATTTTCACTCTGAATTAAAACAAGCAAGTCAAAAAAAACGATTTGTTAAATAAAAAAACAACTTTTTTCTGCATATTATGAAAATTAGATAATTATGTTTCAATTTTTTCCGTCTCAAACCGCAGATCGAGAAAGTTCTTGAAAACAAATTCGAGATTCTTTCAAAGAAATCGAATTTAATGAAATGCAGGCGCCCAGGAACGAATTCAATAGACGAAGGTGTGTCGATTTAATGAATCAGATATCAATCGAATAGCTACTGTTGTCCGTTAGTTCAGGTACTCTTTAGTGCTAAATAGGGACTAGCAATGTGCTAGATTCAGGGCTTGATAGAGAAAGGGTGTGTTTATAAAATTCTCTTTCTCTCTCTGAAAATTAATAATTAACTGAGGGACAGTAGTTAGTTATGAATTTTATTATTTGGTTGAAAATTTAATAATTGTCTTGAAAAGACATCATTTTTTGTTTCAAATTCAACTGTTTCGTTAAAAATTTGTCTTTAAGGCTTAGAAATTCAACTGTTTTCGTAAAATATTAAGCTTTTGTTTAGGATTCATAATTTGTTGCTGATAAGTCAACTGAAATCTTTTTTGGATGAAAAATATTTTTTCTGAAAATTTGTCTTTTTAATTCGAAAGTTCACCTGTCTTAGTAGAATTTTCATTTTTCTTGGACAATGCAACTGTTTGGTTCAAAATTTAACAATATTGTTAAAAAGTCATACTTTTCGGTTAAAAATTCAACTATTCAGCAGAAAATTAACTTAAAGTTTACAATTCTTATTTTGGTGTTGGGAAGTGAACTGGAATCTTCTTTGGATGAAAATCTAACTATTTTTTGGGTTTTTTTTTCAATTCATCTGTTTTGAAAGAAATATTTCATCTTTCTTGAATAAAAATGCAACTGTTTCGTCGAAAATTCAACTATTTTTTGAAAATTTGTTTTTCTGATTTCAAAATTCACCTGCTGTAGCAGAAATTACATCTTTCTTGGATAAAAATGAAACTGTTTGGTTTAAAATTCAACAATTTTGTTTGAAATGTCATACTTTTTGGTTTAAAATTCTGCTGTTTTGTTGAAAATTTAACTAATTTGTAGAAAATCCACGTTTTGGTTAAATTTAATATTTTGCTGTTGAGAAGAGAACTGAAATCTTTTTTGGATGAAAATGCAACTATTTAAAATTTTTTTTTTTTTAATTGAAAATTCATCTGTTTTAAGATAAATTTCATCTTCCTTGGATAAAAACGCAACTATTTTGTAGAAAATTCAACTATTTTGTTAGAAATTCATCCCTTTTGGTTGAGAAAATTCGTCTTTTGGATGAAAAATTAAATTTTGTGAGTAGAAACTTATTTCTTGTTGAAAAATTCATATTTCGATCTTGAAAATTCAACTGGTATCTTCTCTGGGTGGAAATTAAACTATTTTTTAAAAATTTGTTTTCTTTTTGAATAAAAATTTATCTGTTTCAAGAGAAATTTCATCTTTTTTTGATACAAATGAAATACATTAATTATCAACCAAACACTTCAATTCTCAACCAAAAAGTTCAGTTTTCAACAACAAAATGCAAATTTTCAATATCAATTTTCAGTTGAAAAAATTAATTTTCATCCGAACAAAAAACAAATTTTCGAAAATATAGTTGAATTTTCAGCAACAAAAAATGACTTTTTAATAAAACTCTGGAATTTTCTACAAAATAGGTTACTTTTTTCGCCAAAAACATGAACTTCTTAGTGAAGAAGATTAATTTGGTACCGTAAAAAAAATTTTTTTAACAAAATACATAAATTGTTATCTAAGAAAGTCAACTATTTTTTAAAAATTCGTTTCCTTTTTGAATAAAATTCTACTGTTTTAAGAGGAGTTTATTCTTTTTTGATAAATATTCGTCTTTTTAGATTGAAAATTCAATTTTTTTTTTTTCAATGAAAATGCAACTTTTTGGTTAAAATTTATTCTTCCCTGCTTGAGTATTTAACTATTTTATTTGAAATATTTGGTTCAATAATTTTGTTAAGAAATCATTTTTTTTAAGAGTTATATTTTTAGTTGAAAATTTATCTCTTTGGTTGAAAGTTTAACTATTTTGTTGAAAATTAATTTTTTTAAATTGAAAATTCAACTACTTGGGTAAAAGTTAAACTACATTGTTAAAATAATTTTTTTTTTATTGAAGGCTTATGTTTTTTGTTAAAAATTCAAATTTTTAGTGGGAACATCTTTCTTTTTTGTTTAAAATACATTTTTTGACTGAAAATGTAACTTTTCCATATTTTCAAGATTGATCTTTCTTAGTTGAAAATTCTCCTTTTTTGGTAAAAAAAAATAATTTTCTTGGTTTAAAATTTAATTTTAGTTGGGTAAAAATGCATCAGTTTCGTGGAAAAATAATTTTTTGCGGAAGTCATATTTTTTGTTTGTAAATTCAATTTTTGTAGAGAAAATTCGTTTTACGGCTTGAAGGATCAACGACTTAGGTGACATTTTCTTTCTATTATGTCAAAATTTGTATTATTTTGTTGAAAATTAAAGTAAAGTAGAACAGGGCGAGGCAACCAGTGGGGCGAGGCAGCCAATTTTATCTTATTCCTCCGTGTATAGGTTGTGTAAAAAAATTTAAGTGAGCATTTTCTGCAGTAGAATTTTGTGCTTAACACGATGGAGCGGTTGGTTTTTCGATATTCAAAACACTTTTTTTGTGTTATATTTTTTTTGGAAAAAAAGCACGTGTGGGGCGAGGTAGCCAACAAACGGCAGATTATGCTGTAAAGGCTAAAGAGTGCATTTCTTGTGGTGGCCCTCGACGAGGCTGCCCGAAGAAGTTATAAGCTCCTTATGTGTATTATATGGTTGGCTGCCTCGCCCCACGTTTTTACAGTTGAGTAAAAACAGTGTCTCTGGAAAACGGTTGTAGAAACTGTAATGTGCAAGCTACGTCAAAATGCCCCAAGGCCATTTTGTAGCCAAAGAATCAAGCTTTCTAACGACACCATACAGAATTTGATATTTCGAACAAGTGCTCTGCACACCAAAATGTGGCGTCCTGGCTGCCTCGCCCTGTTCTACTCTATTTTGTTAAAAAGCCATCTTTTATAGTAGAAAAGACATTTTTTTTGTTTAGAATAAATTATAAGGTTTGAAATTTTTAAACTCATATCTGAAATACTGTTTTATTCTGTTCGGGGCCTCATAAAGGGCCTATAATCCGTTACGTAATTTAAGTACGGCCCCCAAAGCGGAAAAACTTTAATTAGTGATCAAGCAATACTTATTACACAGATTTTCGAAAAAAAAGTTTTCAAACAATTATTAGCCTCACAACTTATTTGTGAGACTTTTTTATTTAATTATTAATTATTAATAACTGGTAATTTCTACAAGGGAATATTCACCATTTAATACTCTATAAAGATTATAGCTGAGAAAATGAAAGTCTCTTTCTTTAGGTAAAGTCTTACTGCAACATGCGATTTGTTACTATTTTTCTCTCGTTGTGCTTCTGCAAGTATTAATTTGCGGCAATTTCAATCTGTGTGTTTTTCATATGCTTGAGGTTAATAACCACCTTAAGGTGAAAAAAATTCAGTACCTTGACAAGCATTATATGCCTGTTCTTAAGGAAGTTAAGACTAACTTTCTTGACAAGTATTTTAATGGGGTAATCTAATCAATATTAAATTCCTGAATAGGGTGATCGTAGGTCAGGGAAAACCGGAAATCAGGAAAAAGTCAGAGATTTGGAAAAAAACCTTGCATGAGTCTGTGCAAAATAACTGTTAAGGATACAAGATTTGAAATTTAAATTTGAAATTTTTTTTATTTCGCTTGTGAGAGATTCTATGTTGAAAATGTTACAAGATTAAGATTTTAGTGTTCGAGTATCAATGATCAGGGCAAATGAAAAATTGGTTAGAAAAAAATTATGGAATTTTGAAAATGAAGTTTTGCTGCCACTGTATTTCTACTTCTTTTTTTTGGGGTTGTTTTCTCCTGGAGATTATATTTTTAGTTAAAAATTTTATTATTTGATTGAAAATTCAAAAATTTTGTAAAAAAGTCACACTTTTTGTTTTTGGGTGAAGATTGAATCACTTTATTGCAAAATCAATTTTTTGTTGAAGATTCATCAATTTTAGTGAAAAATCAATCTCTTTGGTGTTCTTTTTTGTAGAAAATTAATTTTTTTCAAATGAAAATTTAGCTATTCCAGTTAAAGATACATGATTTTAGTTGCAAATTCATCGTTTTAAAAAATTAACTATTTTCTTGAAAATTGATAGTTTTTAATAAAAAATCAACTACTTGGGTATAAGTTTAACTACTTTGTGAATATTTTTTTCTTAGTCGCAGGTTCATCTCTTTCGTTAAAAACTTCACTGTTAAGTCGAAAATTCGTTTTTTTTCTTGAAAATTAATTTTTTGGTCTGAAAAAGTTTTGGTTGAAAGTTCATTTTTTGTTTAAAAATTTGACTGTTTTGTTGAAAATTAATTTTCTTTACCGAAAAATTAAATTATATATTTTTTGTTAGAAATTGATCTATTTCATTAAAAAATATTCTAATATTTCTTTGAAAATTCATGTATTTTGTTGTTAATTGGTTTTCTTGGTAGAAGATACATTTTTGTGGCTAAAAATGCATCTTTTTGATTTTAAAATTCATCTCTTTTGGTAGAAAATTCATCTTCTTTCTGAAATATCAACTATTACATTTTTTGTTAAAAATTCATCTTTATTGGTTAGAAATCCAACTATTTGGTTAAAAATAAATAATTTTGTTTAAAATTCAATCATTTTGTGGATATAATTCAACTCTTGGGTGGAAAATTGAAATATTTTGTTGAAAATTCGTTTTTTTAGAAAATTATTTTAGTTTCAAATGAAGATGTAGCTATTCTAGTTAACGGTACATCATTTTAGTTGAAAATTCATCTCTTTGATGAGAGAAATTAACTATTTTGTTGAAAATTTTTTTAAATGAAAAATCAACTACTTGGGTATAAATTTAACTATGTGAATATTTTTTTCTAGTCGCAGGTTCATCTCTTTGGTTGAAATTTTCACTGTTCAGTTGAAAATTCGGTTTTTGGTTGAAAATCAATTTTTCAACCAAAAAAAGTTTTGGTTTAAATTTCATTTTTTGGTTAAAAATTTAACATTTTTGTTGAAAATTCGTCTTTTTGGTTTTAAAATTCATCTCTTTTGGTTGAAATTTCCCTTTTTTTTTGTTGAAATATCAACTATTACGTTTTTTGTTAAGAATTCATCTTTATTGGTTGAAAATTCAACAATTTTTGAAAAAATTCAATTATTTTTTGGATAATTTCACTCTTGGGTGGAAAATTGAAATATTTTGTTGAAAATTCGTTTTTTTTAGCTTGAAATT
>CAKNXH010080228.1:14187-36318 GCA_932178445.1 Andricus quercusramuli | reverse complement strand
TATTGGTTGAAAATTGAACTATTTAGTAAAAAATGAAGAATTTTGTTAAAATTTCAATTATTTTGTGGTTATTTTAACTCTTGGGTAGAAAATTGAAATATTTTTTTAAAAATTCGTTTTTGTTTTTGGCTTGAAATATCACCTATTACATTTTTTGTTGAGAATTCATCTTTATTGGTTGACAAATCAACTATTTAGTTGAAAATTAAAGAATTTTGTTTAAAATTCAATTATTTTGTGGTTAATTTAACTCTTGGGTGGAAAATTGAAATATTTTGTTAAAAATTCGTTTTTTTCGCTTGATTTATCCAGGTAATTTTAGTTGAAAATTCATCTCTTTGGTTAAAAATCAACTATTCTGTTGAAAATTGATTTTTTTAAATAAAAAATATACTACTTTGGTATAATTTAACTACTTTGTGAATAATTTATTTTTTTTATTCGCAGGTTCATCTCTTTGGTTAAAACGTTCACTGCTGAGTTGAAAATTCATTTTTTTTTAAATTAATTTTTTAAACTAAAAAAAGTTTTCCATTGTTACTTTTTTTTGTTTAAAATTTGACTGTTTTATTTGAAATTCGTACTTTTGTTTTGTTGAAAATTATTTTCTTTCTTGCAAACTTAAATTTTATATTATTTGTTAAAAATTGATCTATTTCATTGAAAAAATTCAAATAGTTGTTTTTAAATTCATGTATTTTGTTATTAATTCGTTTTTCTTGGTAGAAAATAAATTTTCTGGCTAAAAATTCGTCTTTTTGGTTTTAAAATTCATCTCTTTTGGTGGAAATTTCATCCTTTTTTATTGAAATATCAACTATTACATTTTTTGTTAAAAATTCATCTTTATTGGTTGAAAATTTAACTATTTGGTTAAAAATTCAACAATTTTGTTTGAAATTCAATTATTTTGTGAACAATTTAACTCTTGGGTGGAAAATTGAAATATTTTGTCGAAAATTCGTTTTTTGCTTGAAATATCAACTATTACATTTTTCGTTAAGAATTAATCTTTTTGTTAAAAATTCAACTGTTTTCGGTTGAAGTTTATTCTTTTTTTATTAACAATTCGACCATTTGACTGAATATTCATCTTCGTAGGTTGAAAATTCAACCTACTGAAAATTCAAATTAAAAGTTTAAATATTCTGTTAAAAATTCGTCCCTTTTGTTTTAGACTCCAACTATTTGTTTATAAATGCAACTGTTTGTTTGAAAATTATTTTGTTTAAATTGACAATTCATCTTTCTCGATTTTTATCGAAAATTCATCTTTTCAACTTTCATTATTATTTTTTTTTATTATTATTTATTAAATTATTTGTTTAAAATGTCTTCTATTTGTCGTAAATTCATCTGTTTTGGTGAAGTCTTCTTTTTGGTTTAAAAATTCATCTTTTACAGTGGAAAATTCACTTTCGTTTGTTTAATAAAAAAAAAAAAATTTTAATAAAAAAATATATTATTAATATTAAACAGTTTGGGAAAATATTACTTGTTAAAATAAACTTACAAGATATTTTTACGAATAAACATATTTTTGCTCGCGATATTCAAATCTTCGATACTTCAGTCAAGTTTTATTAAAATCCGCATGACGGATATACGGATACATGCCCGGAAGCGAAAATATAGAGCACTGCCTCATAATTCCTACGTTTATTCCTTTCCTTTCCTTTTTCAGGTATATTTTTTCAATTCCTTTTTTTCATCAAATGTATTTTATTTATCAAAATTGTCAGTAATAGTATTCTTCATAATTGTTTTTATTCTTTGGATTATTTAATTGAGGGATTACAAAGTTTATAAAAAATTTGAAAAGTTCAGAGAAATTTCAATAGATACAATCGAACCCCGATTTAGTAACCCCCGGTTTAGTAATTCCTAGAATTGCTGACTCACGCAGTTTCTCAGCACGCTGGGCGAGAGACGGTTGCGACTCTCGCCTCGGAAAGGCCGCAGTGCGCAAGTGCTCAGTCGAGTATATTGCGCAATATTATGCAATCCAATTGGAAACGGTTAAGACTGCCGAAACTGTTACTAAATCGGGATCCGAGTGTATCAAGAAATTTCAAAGAATTAATTATTTATTCTATAATAATTTCCTCGCACTAAAAGAAAAAAACATCTAAACGTACATTATTTAATTCTCGATTATTATCACGATTATCTCAATATTCTCTATGGAATACTTTCTAGACAGGCAATTTGTTAGCTATTCGCGAGACTTTTTTGTCTACATGTCCGGTAGCCGTTCAGCTATCAGAAATCGACGTATTAGCATAGGAGGACTCGTAATCAATTTCCGATATGAGATCATAAGAAGTACAGGTGTGCTCGCTCATGCGGTATAGAAAAAAAAAAAATGGAAAAGACTTGGAAAAGGAACTGCCATGTTGGATTTACATGCTAATGATCCTGCACGCCCAACCTCAATTAAATGTAGAATTGCATAATTATTGCGTCTGTGAGAAAGCAATAGTCGACTGATATTAGAGAGGTGAGTAAGAAATCTAGATTTGAAATTGTAACTTTCTCACATTCATTAATTAAATCAAAATTTGAAAAAGGGGGAGTTTACCACTCACCTAGTGATGATTCGAGATCTGGTGAGTTTAGTGATGCACTCGAGACGATTTCGAGAAAATTCGAGATTTTCTTGAAACCTGTTCAGGTGAACTCAAAACTTCATGGATATCAAGAATTTTGGAAATAAGTTTCGAGATTCTCGATTCGAGATCTGGTGAGTGTAGTGATGCACTCGAGACGATTTCAAGAAAATTCGAGATTTTCTTGAAACATTTTCAGGTGAACTCAAAACTTCATGGAGATCAATAATCTCGAAAAAAGTTTCGAGATTCTCGATTCGAGATCTGGCGAGTGCGGTGATGCATTCGAGACGATTTCGAGAAAATTCGAAATTTTCCTGGAACATGTTCAGGTGAACTCAAAACTTCATGGAGATCAATAATCTCGAAAAAAAGTTTCGAGATTCTCGATTCGAGATGTGGTGAGTGTGGCGATGCATTCAAGCCGATTTCGAGAGAATTCGAGAATTTCCTGCGAAAATTCATTCATTCGTAAAATAGAGTGAAAGTGTCAGACATTCAGTTCGAAAGAAAAAATTTGAAAATTGTCTTCTTTCTTTTGGTTGAATTCAACTGTTTTTTATTAAAATTTGGTCAGTTGAATTTTTTTCTCTTTGGTTGAAAATTTAACTGTTTTGTTGGAAAGTTGTCTTTTATTTGTTTCTGTTTTTTTTGTTAAAAACTGATCTATTTTATTTGAAAAATTACATAATTTATTGAAAATTCATCCTTTTTGGTTGAATTCAACGACTTTTAATTAAAAATAGTTTTTGGTTGAAATATCAACTATTACATTTTAGGTTGTCTGTTGGAGATTTATTTCTTTAGTTAAAAATAAACTATTATGGTGAAAATCAATTTTTTTTCGTTAAAAATTGATTAACTGAAAAATTAACTTGCCATTTGTTGATAAAAATTTGCCTCTTTTAGTTCGAAAAACATTAGTTGAAAAATCATTTTCCGATTGAACATTTAACTTATTTATAAATATTTGTTTTTCTTTTCTTGAAAATTGATTTTTTTAGTTGAAAATTCAACTATGTGTTTGCAAATTGACTTTCTTTCTAGAAAATTATTCTTCTTTTTTGAAAATTCATTTATCTTGGTTAACAATTCATTTCTTTGGTTAAAAATTTAACTGCTCTGTTGAAACTATTTTTTGTTGTTAAAAATTAATTTTTTTAGTTGAAAATTTGGCTTCTTGGTAGAAAATTAATCTTCTACTTTGAAAATTCATCTTTTTGTTTCAAAATTCATTGTTTTTGGTGGAAAATTTAATTATTTCTATAGAAATTTAACTAATTTAGTGAAAAAATTTTTGTTGTTAAAAACTAATTTTTGAACTTAAAAATTAAGTATTTCATTTAACGTTGTTTTTTGAAAATTCATCTCTTTGGCTTGAAATAAACTATTTTGGTGAATATTAAATAATAAAAAATAATAAATAAGTAGAATAAAAAAATATAAAAAAATATAAAAAATAAATAAATAAATAAAATAAAAAAATATAATAAAAAAATATAAAAAATAAATAAATAGAAAAAAGATGATAAGTTTTTTTCGTTAAAAATTGAATTACTGAAAATTGAACTTGTCCAGTTTTGATTAAAAATTTGCTTCTTTCAGTTTAGAAATCAACCATTTAGATGAAAATTTATGTATTTTATTGAAAATTCGTCTCTTTTGCTTCAAAATAAATTTTGATGCTTAACAATTAACCATTAAAAATTAACAATTAACAATTAAACTGCTTTTTTAAGAATATATATTTTTTTCAAAATAATTTTTTAGTTGAAAATTCGATTTTTTGGTAGAAAATTAATCTTCTTGTTTGAAAATTCATTATTTTTGGTGGAAAATTAAAATATTTTGTTCAAACTCTCTTTTTTTGTTCAAAAATATTTTTTCAACTGAAAATTGAACTATTCCATTTTTTGTTACAATTTTTTTTTAGTTGCAAATTCATTTCTTTTGATGAAAATTTAATTATTTTATTAATTTTCCTCGAAAATTAATGTTTGAACTGGAGAGTTCAGTATTTCATTTAAAATTCGTCTTTTTTGTTTAAATTCAACTATTTTTCGTTTAATATTAAAATCTTTTTTGGTTGGAATATCAACTAATTTTTTTCCTTGAAGATTCATTACTTTGGTTGAAAATTCATTTCTATGGCTGAAAAAGCAACTATTCTATTGAAAAATTCCCTTTTTTTCAAGATTAATTTTTTGATCTGAAAATTTCAATATTTCAATTCTGGTAATAAAAATTTTTTATTTTCAAATTTTATAATTTTGTTGAAAATTCGTTTTCTTAAAGTGAAAAATTCACCTTTTTTAGTGAGAACTTCAAATATTTAGTTGGAAATTTATATATTTCGTTGAAAATTTGTCTTCATAGTGGAAACTTAATTTTTTTGTTCGAAAACTCACCTTTTTGGTTGAAAATTGAATTATTTCATTTTTGTTTCAAAATGTATCTCTATTAGTTGAAAGTTCTACTATTTGGTAAAAAAAAAGAATGTTATCAAAACACCTACTTTGAATTTTTTTCAGTAGAAAATAATGTTATGTTTGCAAAATTTAGAACTAGGCAAGAAAAAGTGACTAGTGATTAAAAAATCGAATTTTTTCTCTTCAAACTGAATGACTTACTCTTTCGCTTTATTTTACAAATGAGCTATTAACTTTTATTAATAATTTCTACAAAAAAAGTCCTAGGACCATAAAGCCCATGTGATGAGTGTGTCACGTGACCGGATTCCTACCTTACCGACACTAAGAAAGGTGGGTCTGGTCCTAAAACCCGATTCGGGTAGTGTTTCTAGGTGGAGTTTCTTGTAGTAAATAACTACAAGTGTGGGGTCACCACACCCACGACACGCCAACAGCACGCAGTTAGTAGTGTTCCCGAACGGTCACCCATGCAAGTACTAACCGCGCCCAACACTGCTTAACTTCAGTGATCTAACGAGAACTGGTTTTTTCAGCGTGGTACATTTCATTATTATAAAAACTCAGGACGTAAGGTAGGAACCTGGTCACGTGACCCACTCATCACATGGCCTTACAGAAATTGTTTGAATCGTAAAATACAAGTATGTGGGACATTCTCTCGGAAAAGAGGAATGACGATGACAAAATTTGAATTAATTGTTATAGATGGAATGAGTGAATAGAGAAACTTCCTGAATCGCTAGAGGATTGTTGGTTTGAGGGAGGTGATTCTCGATCAAGACATGTAAGAGTCAAGTCATGTCAGGGGGGGGGGGGTGTATAATTTACTGGGCTGGACACCCGGTATATAGATATATACAAAAGCAGAGCAGAGCAGAGCAGGAATCTGAGTGATGTGAGCCGATCGTTTAGTGTTTTCCCATAGCGAGCGGATCTGACCCGGGATCGGACCTCGGTGGGCCCAGAATGCCCCGCGGGAATCACGGCTATCTCTCGTCCTCCGCCCCTGGACCCGATTCCTTTCCTTTCCTTACCACCTTTTCTTCTCTTCTCTTCGATAATCCGTCCAATTGTCCTTCCTTCCTTCTCCCCACCCCCACTCTATTTTATCTCCTTCCACTTTCATTGGATAAAGTTCGGAAAAGAGTGAAATTTTTGAATTATTTGAAACACATCATCCCAATGTATTTTGAAACGCTGATTATGAATATTATAGTCAAAATAGCTAGCTATTTAATTTCCACGGTCAAAAACTTGAAATAGTGTTTTGTTAAACGGGGTTTTGCTTCTATTTTGAGAATTATTGACCTGAGCGAAAAAAGCTTGCATCAAAAGTTGTAGAGCATGAAAAATTACATCCTTTATGTAGAATATGTTTTTTCTCTAAAAACATTATTTTACGAGAAAAATGACATTTTCCAAAGAAGGAAGGCGCACTAAAACTGTATTGTGGTGAGTAGTGAGTGTGGTGCGTAGTGAGTGTGGTGAATAGTGAGTGTGGTACGTAGTGAGTGTGGTGAATATTGAGTGTGGTGGGTAGTGAGTGTGGTGCGTAGTGAGTGTGGTGCGTAGCGAGTGTGGTGAGTACGTGGCGTGGTGAGTAGTGAGTGTGGTGCGTAGTGAGTGTGGTGCGTAGCGAGTGTGGTGAGTACGTGGCGTGGTGAGTAGTGAGTGTGGTGATCAGCGCGTCAAAATACATCCGAATATTAGCTTTAAAATGATCTCTTTTCGGAACTTCACCCAAAAATTTCAAACGATTTTTAAAGATTTTAAGAGATTTTTGAATATTTTAAAAGATTTAAAAGATTTCTGATTTGCAACAGAGAATTTTGGATAAGATTTGTAATTCTGAATTTGAAAGGGGATATTTTTTCAATTCCTTTTTTCTAACTGAGAACTGAAATTATATTCTCTGGTCTAAATTATAATTCTTTACGGAAATTCTGTATTCTAAAGTGAAAAATATCATTCTCCACAGAAATTCATTGTTCCAAGTCATAATATCATTTATTTCAAAAAATTCCCTGTTCCAGGTCAGAATTATATTTATTTACAACATTTTCCTTATGGATTGAAAATTCACTTCTTGGTAGAAAAGTCATATTTTTTGGTTAAAAGTTAATTATTTTTAACTGAAAAATCCACTATTATATTTTTGGTTAAAAATTCATCTCTTTTGGTTGAATATCTAATTATTTTGTTAAAAATTCAATTATTTTGTTGGAAAGTAATTTTTTTTTGGTTGAAAAATTAATTATTTTGTTGAAAATCTAACTGTTTTGTTAAAAAGCCATCTTTTTGGTTGAAAGTTGAATTATTTTGTGAAAAGGGATTTTTTTTTGGTAGAAGCATTTTTGGGTTAAATTTTCTTACAATTTGGTTGGATTTGCATTTTTTTCTTGACTAAAAAATCTTCTTTCGTCAAAAAATTTGTCTTTTCCACTTGAAAGTTCAACAGTTTTGTTTGTTTGAACATTCACCTCTGTAGGTTGAAAATTCAACTATTTAGCTGAAAATTGAAATTTTGTTGTTAAAAATTCATTTCTCTTGGTTGAAAATTATTTTTGTTTTGTTGAAAGTTCATATTTTCGAGTTCAAATTTGAACGTTCTTGCGTAGAAAATTTGCCTTTTTGACTTGAAAATACAACATTCGTTGATTTTTTTACTTTTTTGACTGCAGAATATTTTTTGGTTGAAAATTCAACTTTTCTGTTGAAAATTAGTCTTTTGGTTTGAAGATTCATCTTTGTAAGCTGAAAATTCAACTATTCAGCTAAAAATCGAATTTTGTTGTTAAAAATTAATTTTCTTTCGGTTGAAAATTAATTAATTTGTTGAAAATTCATAATTTCTAATTAAAAATTCAACTGTTTTGTAGAAAATTCGTCGTTTTGGCTTGAAACTTCAATAGTTTGGTAGAAAATTCAACTAGTTAGTTAAAAATTAACTTTGTTGTTGGAAATTCATTTTTTCTTTTCAAAAATGAATCTGCTTCGTAAAATATTATTTTTTTAAAAATATTCATCTTTGCAGGTTGAAAATTCAACTAGTTGGTCCAAAATGAACTTTGTTGTTAGAAATTTATATTTTCGGGTTGAAAATTTAATTTTCTTGTAGAAAATTCGTCGTTTTGGCTTGAAAATTCAATTATCTGGTTAAATATTTTCCTCTTTTGATTGCAAAATTTTCTGTAAAAATTCAAATCTTTTGTGAAGATTTCGTCTCTTTTGTTTTCGCGTTCATCATTGTAGGTTGAAAATTGAACTGTTTCAGAATTGAACTTTCCAATAAAAAATTTATTTCTTCTCTTGGAAGTCAAACTATTTCGTTGCAAATGCAGCTGTTTGGCTGAAAATAAATTTTTGGCGAAAATTCATATTTTCGGTTTGAAAATTTAACTGTTTCGTTGAAAATTCGTCTTTTTGACTTAAAATTTCAACAGTTTGGTTGAATTTTTCTTCTTTTTGGCTGCAAAATGTTTATTGGTTGAAAATTCAACTCTTTTGCTGAGAATTCGTCTTTTTGTTTTGATAATTCAACTACTTAGATGAAAATTAACTATTTGATTAAAAATTCAACTTTTTCAGTTTCTTTCGCCTGAAAATTCAACTATTTGGTTAGAGATTAAGTAAGAAAATTAATCCTTCCGGGTTTAAAAGTCATAAAGTTTCTAAAATATTTAATATTTAACTTCAAAATTCAACTGTTTTATTGATAATGCAATATACTTAGTGATGCATTCGAGACGATTTCGAGAAAATTCGAGAATTTCATGAAACATGTTCAGGTGAACTCAAAACTTCATGGAGGTCGAGAATCTCGAATGAAAAATTTCGAGATCTCTAGCCAAGGCTCTCGAAACTTTTTATTCGAGATTCTTGATCTCCATGAAGTGTTGATTTCACCTGAACATGTGCCAAGAAAATCTCGAGGTTTCTCGAAATCGTCTCGAATGCATCACCGCACATTTTAAGGATATGGTAAATACATTAATTTTACTTAAAAAAACGTATTCCCCTATTTTCATGAAAAATGACTCTATTTCGCCTCGTCCGAAAGCATTTTAGACTCTAAAGTCTGACCTCCTAAACTCTAAAATAACCACTTTTGGATACAAAGTTGTAAAATGTCTTGCCTCAGAGATTCGATCACCGATCTCGACTGAAAATCGATGCTTCAGCAAAGAAGCTTTTCAAATATCCCCAGAGGCCAGTCGTTTGAGACCGCTGATGACGATATCCTTGTTCACGGTCACGTCATTTTAGAATTGTTAAACGCGTGAACCAATCCTCAAGGTCACAGGAACAACCACGGAGGCCGCTCGCCTTGCCTATATATGTATCTATATATTGAGATAAAATATACATATATACACTTGAGGGTGAATGTATATTATGGACCGGTGGTGCAAAAAGGAGAAGTTTCCGTTCTCGTCGTGCACTACCTCGACGTGCGTTATGGTATGGGCAGGAGGAGTAAGGTACCTCCGGGCCGGTTCCCATACCCTCCTCCTCGCGATAACGTATAATAAAACGACGGCCTCGTGTAGCTCCAGGCGTTCGTCTTCGAGAGAGATACCGCAGGGTAACTAACTATAGCCACAGCTCGATGGTGCCCGATACCTACCTTAGTACTGCTTTTGCTTTGCTGATACCCTGCAGACAAGTCTCTGATACTTCTGCAAAAAATCGCTTGCACGAGGAAAAAAAACGACTTTTGGGAAGTTGATATAACTTTTAGTCAAGTTTGGAACTCTTTTTAGGGATGAGCTAGTTTTATGAAGATTGTACGTTCCTTTAAAGTTTCGCAGATAGGTTTGAAAGAGATTTTCGCGAGAGATAGATGTAAAGTATGCCGTACTTTTGAAGAAAGGCTCTATCTATATCTGGAGTGGAAGGGTGATGTTGAAGGAAACGTGTTTGCATCTTTACTGATCAGAGTCTTTCAATCTGTGATTGTTTTTGGAGAAGACGTTCTTGAGTAATTCGGACGTGTTCTATTCATTGGTGCAACAAATTAATTGTTTGTATGCTGAACTTTGTTTCAGGTACAATTAGTCTTTTAGCTACTACTATGTTCCTAATGTAGATAGGTCTTTCTTCACTTTGAATGTTTACCTAATGGTGATCCTATTTCTGGTATTCCTTCTCAAAAACCTTCTGTTTCTTTAGACATACAACATTCGCCCGACAGGTATCTTCATGCCAGGTCCAGATCTTCTCATGCCAGGTGCATGGCTCTACCTCCTGACAGGTATCTTCATGCCAGGTACAGATCTTCTCATGCCAGGTGGATAGCTCTACCTCCTGACATTGGTGCAAAAAATTAATAGTTCGTTTGGATGCAAAACTTCGTTTCGCATACAACTAGTCTTTTAACAACTACTTTGTTTCTAATGTAGATAGGTCTTCCTGCACTTTGAATGTTTACCTAAAGGCGACCCTATTTCTGGTATTCCTTGTCACAACCCTTCTTAGTCTTTAGAAGCAACATTCTCCTGGCAGGTATCTTCATGCCAGGTCTAGGTCTTCTCATGCCAGATGAATTGCTCTACCTCCTGACAGTTATCTTCGTGCCAGGTCCAGCTCTTCTCATGCCATGTGAATGGTTCCACTTCCTGCAATGTATCTTGGTGCCAGGTCCAAGTCTTCTCATGCCAGGTGAATTGCTCTACCTCCTTCCAGGTCTCTTCGTGCCAGATTTAGCTCTTCTCATGCCAGGTGAATGGCTCTACTTCCTGCCATGTATCTTCTTGCCAGGTCCAGCTCTTATCATGCCGGGTGTATGGCTCTACATCCTGACAGATATCTTCATGCCAGGTCGAGGTCTTCTTATGCCAGATGCATAAATCCAATCTAGAGTATGTATAGAATATACTGGTAAAGTAATTTTCCAAAATTCGAAGTTGTTGGAAAGCTACAGCAGTAAGAAGTTAAGGTGTTTAAAACGCGGCTGACCGCTCGACGGGGTGGAAAACAAGAGCTACTGTGTACCTTCGGATTTGTACCAGAGGCCGATCCTATTCAAACGCAGATATACGCACACATTTTTTGAAGGGCACTGCTGTCCTGAAAGTCTGAAACTCAAATTGAATGTAACGGTTCCTCAGTTTTGGCTTTACAGTCAGCGGCGTAACAGCTATAACACCCGAACTTTCAAACGCGTTTTTCTCGAAACTACATTTTTTAAACTGGCGACCATGATTTCTCAAAAACGGTTCAATCGATTGCTTTCAAATTTTAATGGTACATTCAGCACACGTACGGCTATCGCCGGAACTAGGATTTTTGAAAAATATTGAACCGTTTTTTTCTCATAGAAAAACAGTCTCAAAAAATTATGAAATTCTGGGACTTGGTGTTCAAAAGCATATAAAAAATTGAATTTTCAAGATAAAAAAAAATCCTACTTCCGGCGATAGCTATCCACCTATGGATTAACATCCAATTTTGTTTTTTGATTTCGGATAAGCCACACTGACAGAATCATGGTCGTCGTTTACCTACCTTTTTTTATATGGTTGCCATTCACTCAATGAAACTTGCGATCTAGATCATATTTTTGCATATAAAAATTCAGAGTTTTTACTAAGGACTGAATAAATATATAGTAAAAATGTGAAAACTCTGTGTTTTTTAATTTGGCTTTTTTTGCTTTCCTCTTTTTAATTTGTGTCCAAAGAAACAAATTTTGTTGTGTTTAGGAATTGCAATAGGAGCATTTTGTGGTGGATGTGCAAATTTGATTTTTGGATTCTTGTTTTATTTTTAGGAATTCTATACATTAACTTGAGTACTGAACGTTAAATGGGATCTTGAATTTGATTTTAATCTAATTTGAAATTCTTAAATTTTAATAAAACTCAATAAGAAAATCCAACTATTTTTGTCTAAAAGTCTATTCTCTGGGTTACATAGTCCACAATTCTATTTTTGGTTCAAAATTTATTTATTACTTTTTTGTGTTGAAAATTCTACTAGTTGGTTGAAGATTGAACAATTTTATTGAAAATGCATTTTTTAAATTTGAAAACTAATTTTTTCAGCAGATCATGTAACTATGCTATTTTTGGGAAAAATTGATCGCTTTTAGTTGAAAATTCAACAATTTGACTGAACATTTATTTATTCATAAAAAAACATTCATTTAATTATTTCTTTACTTTTTATTTACATTTTTGTATTTTATTGCAGAATCGTTTTTTTGCAGAAAATTAATCTTCTTGATTGTAAATTCAACAATTTGTTTGAAAATTTATTTATTTCGTTGTCAATTCGTTTTTTTTTCACAAAAAATAATTTTTCTTTACTAAAAGTTCAACTTTGGATTAAAAGTTGTGCTACTTTGTTAAAAATTCATATTATTAGTTAAAGATTTATCTCTTAGGTTAAAAATTAAACTATTGTGTATACGATTTTTTTTATTTGTTAATAATAAATATTTTTTTGGGTTGATAACTCAACTGTTTTTCAGAAAAATATCCATTTTGGCTTAAGAATTTAACGGTTTTGGTGAAAAATTAATTTGTTCGTGTAGAAAATTCAACTTTATTTCACAGAATTCACCATTTTGGTTTGAATATTAATCTTTTTTGATTGAAAAAGCAACTGTTTTGTTAAAAATTATTCTGTTTTGCTTGAATTTAAAGAGTGCATCTACAAACTTTTCGAAGCAAATTTTCTCTAATTTTCTCATAATTCACCTTAAAAATTCAGGTCGAATTGCCCGATTTCATATAAAAATGGTTAAATATCTTCCAAAAATTCTCGCGATAAATTAAAAATTTTAAGCTTTTTTGGGTTTCAATCGTGTGCGAAACTAAGAATCTTGTCGACGGTTCGTGAACATTGCAGTTAACTTCTTTAGGTTATGTTGTTCATTCCTTATATATGTATTCTCTACGATGCCAGTGATTGTCCAGAGCGCCCATGGTGGGGACTGTTCGAACTTGATTGGCCAAACAAGTCTTTTTTTGAGAAACCCGGGAGGACGGGGAGCCAAATCGGAATGGTATTTTATCCATTGTTCCTATTGATGTTATTAGGGTGTTTCAAAATTTCGATTGCTTCTCTATGTTTTCTTGGACAAATATTGTACGTTATTGCGATGACGGCTGTTTTGTCAAATAAAATTCTATGTCCTCTTTCGATATGATAATCAGCCAGTGCTGATTGCGTAAAATGTTTTAACCTGACTTCACTCTCATTTTCCTTCATGCGTTGGCTCACCGCACTCCCGGTTCCTCCAATATAGACTTTGCCGCAAGAACAAGGGATTTTATATACTCCCGGATCACTGAGAGGTGCCTTTTTATCTTCAGGCTTCTTTAGCAGTTCTCCTATTTTCGCTCGTGGTTTAAATATATAGTGGTTTATATATAGGAAAAATTCTCAACAAAGAAAACATCCAAACCATATTTAAACCACCTGCGAACAACTTCTAAGCAATCCTAAGAATAAAAAGGCGCCTCTCAGTTATCCGGGAATATATAAAATTCCTTGTTCTTGTGGCAAAGTCTGTATTGGAGAAGCCGGGAGGGCGGTGAGCCAATGTGTAAAAGAACCCGAAAAAGCTTCAAATTTTTAATTTAACATAATGAATCATCACGAAAGCATTAAATCTATTACTTTCAATAATTCTCATCAAACTTAATTAATTTTAGTTTCATTGGAAACGAAACTTTCTTGTCGGTTTGGAACACGGAACTATAATAAATCACCTTCTTTGGAATAGACAGCGATGTTGAAATTTTTCCTTAAAAACGAAGCGGGACTTTCTATTAGACTGAAATAAAAAAAATTGAACATACGTATGGAGAGCGGGAACCATTTATTCATCGGCGCGTATTCCACATTCGAATTGAACATCGAAGATTAATTTTCCACTTTTCTTATTTTCTTGTCACTTTCCGGCTAAGCAGTAAATGCGATATATAGGTGTATATCGATATATATATTTTTTCATTCGAAAACATCCGTTCCGCCAGCTTTCACGAGGATGGATTAAGGAGGTTCACCTTTCTCGAGGCGCCGCTTCAAGTCCGCAGGACATGATATCGAAGTCCGTTATTGACCGCAAGCAAGAAATTGCAAGAATAAATTGCATTGTTCAGGGCTTTTGCTTAACAACAGCATTCAGAATAATCGCTTATCTTCAGATTTCCTTTTTGTGTATCGTGGAATTATATATAGTATACATATACCTATACATGTAACCACAGGATTATTATAGTGAATTCCCTTTATCCTTTGAAGGCGGTAGCTTTCTTTTCTGAATTAAATGAAATAAATTGACTTAAATTTCGATTCAAGAGTGTGTGTCCGAATTTCCCATAAGAAAAAAGTCCCATAAGTCTATTTTATAGGGTCCCAAAAAAAACTCATAAGTGAAAAAATGGGTTTTGCGAGTTTTTGCCGCTAATTATAATTTTTTTGCGTTTTTTCAAATGCAAATTGTTGTTAATACATAAAATACTGCTTTATAGGGGAGGATGGTCCTAAGTCGGCACAGTAAGAGTTTTTATCGAAAACAGAGAGTAAACAGTGTATAATGGTGCTTTAATGTCTTTGGTCAGTGAAGAAGTAGATTTTTTCTATTTTTCAGAATGGTGGTCCTAAGTCGGCACCCCAGGATCCTGAGTCAACAAATAATTTTTTCCGCTCAAATGTAATAAAAAGGGCAGGTTATGTAAGTTTTCGGAAGAAATTAACAAGTTCAAACCATTTGAAATGAAAAAACATGTAGAATATTACAAAATTTTATAGGATGGAAACATTTTTCCATTACAATAATCTGTAAAGATGCAGTCAAAACACAACCAAACTAAAAAAAGCAATAAGAGACGAGTGACATAGAATTGAAATACAACAAAATAAAATAGTGAATGAATAGTGAGTGTGGTGCGTAGTGAGTGTGGTGCGTAGTGAGTGTGGTGAATAGTGAGTGTGGTGAATAGTGAGTGTGGTGAGTAGTGAGCGTGGTGCGTAGTGAGTGCGTAGTGAGTAATTAATTTTGGTTGACAGTTGGACTTATGACCAGCCTGTTATACGACAAAATGGTTAAGCCGACACGTGCGCCATCCTTGAGAGACGCGAATGTGCCGGCTTAAATCAGAGTGCCGACTTAGGACCACTCTCCCACACTGATAATTAGATGTTGACATAGATTGTTTAACAATTTATTATTGTTTCTAGCAATTTTCTCTTAGAACGGAGATGGAAAGTCACGGTTTAAAATTTTTTTCCCCATTTTTTGACCAATTTTCAATTAGAGAGATGTAACAGTTCATTAATGTTGACAAATATAATCGTTTAAACAATTCATTGTTAATAATATTCTTTCAGAATAATGCTAGAAAATTGCAGTTTTTTCTGCAATTTTCAATTTTTTGTTTACTTTTCACTACAAGTGGGTTGAATAATTAATTAAAGTTCACAACATTATGTTTTAAAATAATTTATTATTATCATTAATAATATTGAATTTGAATAATGCTAGAAAGTTGCGGGTTTTTTCTGAAATTTACTTTCCACATAGGGTGAGTTATTAATTAATTCAATTTAGAAAAAAAATATTATTTAAACAAATTATTATTGTTTATAACAATCTTTTCCTCTATTAGTGCAATATATGTGCGGTTTCTTCTGAAATTTTTAACTTTTTACCCACTTTTTACTTAATGAGGTGATAAATACTGCAAGTTAACAAATGTAGTTTTTTAAACAATTTATAATTGTTTATAACTAGATTTTCTTACATAAGTGCTAAAAAGATACAGTTTTTTTCTGATTGAAGACTGTTTTTTTTTTATTTTGATGTTTTTCGGTTGAACTTTTTCAAAAATGAAAATGTCACTATTATTCCAGTTGATTATTATATAATTTTACTCAAAAATTTATACCTGTGATTAAAAATTTATTTTTTGACTGAAAATCAGTGGAAAATTCATCTTTCTGGCTTAAAATTCATCTTCTCCAGTTAAAAATTTACAATTATTGGTTTTGGTTGACAATTTATCTTGTTTAGTAAAAATGAATTTTTTGTTTGAAAATTCAACTATTTCAGTTAAAGATTTATTGTTTGAGTTGAAATCTCTTATTTTTGGTTAAAAATTATTTTTTTTGAAAATGAAAATGTTACTATCTCACTCTTCGTTGAAAATTTTTATTTTTTAGTTAAAAATTCAACCATTTGTTTGAAAATTGCCATCTTTACTTAAAAATTAAACTATTTCGTTAAAGGTGCATGTATTTTGTTGAAAAATTGTATTTTTTTGTAGAAAATTAATCTTTTCATTTGAAAATTAATCTTCTTGTTAAAAAGTTTATCTTTTTGGTTGGAAATTCAAGTGTCCCAGTTAAATATTCATCATTTTTAGTTGATAATTCATCCTTTTGGTTTGAAGTTCAACTATTCCAGTTAATTCATAATTTATTAAAAAATTCATCTCTTTGGTTGAAAATGGAACTATTCTCTTGAAAATCCGTTTTTTATGTTAAAAATTAATCGTTTCAATTGATTATAAAATTATGGAATTTTTTATTTTCTTTTGAGATCCTCTCAAATCTAAAAATTGCTTGAAATATTTTATTTTTAAATTTCTTCCAAAACTCTATGAACTCCTCAAATATTGTAAAATTCCTTGAAATCTCGTATCATTTTGTAAATACCATAAAAATGCCTGGAAATCTTCAAAAATCGTTTAAATTTTGCGAAATCATTTGAGATCACTGTACGGCTGATTCAAGTTTAAACGAAGGTTGAAAGCTAATGTAATTTTTTTTGATTGATCTCGAATATGTCTCGAATCGCGAATTTTGCCTCGAACCTGGCCTCGTCTCGAATTTCGTCTCGAATCTTGCCTCGAATCTCGAATCCTGTCTCGAATCTTGCCTCGAATCTCGAATCTTGTCTCGAATCTCGAATCTTGTCTCGAATCTCGATTTTTGTGAAAAAGTATGACGGATTTGTTTTTTGGTGAATATCAAAACTTACTTGGTTAAAGTCTCGAGAGATGAGGTGTATATCGTACCACCAACATCGATATGAACCGGCGCCGTGTATCTCGAAGCTGCAGCCACACAGGGGATTCCTGTCATTTTTTGGTTGTAGGTTGGCGCCACTGGCGCGGGTGGCGTCGGTGAAGAGGAATTTGACATCGTGGGTGACGTGGCCGGCGAACTGCTTGGCGACAGCAATCTGACAATCATTAATAATATACATTATTTTAATTAAGTTTTTTTCTGAAAAAAAATCTTCTTTTGCCCCGCTGGGATTCGAACCACAGAAATTCTGATTCCCGGTCAGGTGCTTTTCCCATTAAGCTACTAGAGAGATCGAGAGAAAAATTTCTGTTATTCTCCAATGATAATACAGATTCCTTTAAAAAATTTGATTTGTAACATCTAGCATAATAATGCGTAGATTTTCTGAAATAAAGTTTCTTCTCTCGATCTCTCTAGTAGCTTAATGAGAAAAGCACCTGACTTTCCATTCTGTATTATGATCATCTTTAATGTTGGTTTTCTCCGGAAAGAATAATTTTTTTCGAACAAACCTTTTTTCTCCTCATTTAGAAGCCCAATATCTCGGGTGAAAATTTTTATTTTTGCAAAAAAATTAAAAATTTTTTTTTTAATCGATATCCAAAACCGAATTTGAAAAGCTGTAAAATTTCAATTTCAAAATTCTCGTTTGATTTTTTCGGAATTGGCTAACATTTTTTCCATATTTATAAATTTAGTATTTTAGAAGCGTGACTATTTTTTATTTTAAAACCAAAAATGGAATGTTGTATTGCAATCCGCAGTCAAGCATGGTTCAATTTGAAGTTTTTAAACAAAATTTTCGATCCTGGATAATTTTCTTTGATCCAAATTTTTTGGTTCTAATTTTACTAATTAATTTACTACATTTATAATATCGAATTGGGAATTCGAAAATGTGTTGACTATTTTATTTGATTTCCTGAATTTGGGAGCAAATAAAAATTAAAAAAAAAAAAAAAAGAAGAAGGGGACGTATTAGTCACCGTAGCAAATATTGG
This sequence comes from Andricus quercusramuli, assembly GCA_932178445.1. Taxonomy (NCBI): domain Eukaryota; kingdom Metazoa; phylum Arthropoda; class Insecta; order Hymenoptera; family Cynipidae; genus Andricus; species Andricus quercusramuli. The sequence continues at coordinate 18,231 of CAKNXH010080228.1, read as the reverse complement.
TTAATATAGCTGAGCACATACCTCATTTTAATTTGAGCGCTAGGGAACATATTGCGTTGCGCCGTCAGTTCTGCTTTCACCTCCTTCCCGTCAGCCTCACATTTCCGTCTGTAATCAAGATTTCCTCTTTCAATCTATATACAATCATCTCTTTCATATAGAAATTATTTAAAAAAAATTTATAATGTTGGATTATTTTCCTGCGCGAAGGTAAAATACAGAAGAGTTAAAAATATTCTTTTCATGGTGTGTGAAAAGATTTATGTTCAGATTGATAATAATACTGATCCTTCTAGTAGCTTAGTGGTAGAGCACCTGACCGGCAATCAGGTGGCCTGGCTTTCGAATCTCGAATCTTGTCTCGAATCTTGCCTCGAATCTCGAATCTTGTCTCGAATCTCGAATCTTGGGTCAAATCTCGAATCTTATCTCGAATTTTGTCTCGAATCTCGAATCTTGTCTCGAATCTCGAATCTTATCTCGAATCTTGTCTCAAATCTCGAATCTTGTTTCGAATCTCGAATATTGTCTCGAATCTCGAATCTTGTCTCGAATCCTGTCTCGAATCTCGAATCTTGTCTCGAATCTCGAATCTTGTCTTGAATCTCGATTTTTGTGCAAAAAGTATGACTGATTTGTTTTTTGGAGAATATTAAAACTTACTTGAATGCATTCGAGACGATTTCAAGAAAATTCGAGATTTTCTTGAAACATGTTCAGGTGAATTCAAAACTTTATGGAGATCGAGAATTTCGAATAAAAAATCTTTATTTGTTGAAAAATTTATCCTTCGGGTTGAGAAATTCAACATTTCAATTAACAATTCATCTTTTTGGATTGAAAATTTGACTATTTTTTAAAAAATTCGATTATTTGGTTGAAAATTAATGTAATTTGTTGAAAATTTTTCTTTCTTAATGGAAAATTAATCACTTTTGTCGAAGTTTTTTTTTGGTATTAAGAATTCATCTCTTTCAGTTCAAAGTTTCATCTTTTCTGGTTTAAAATCAACTATTACATTTTTGTTGAGAATTCATATTTGTAGCTTGAAGATTCAACTGTCTTCTGAAAAATAAATTTTTTTTTGTCTTGAAAATTGAACTATTTGGTTGGAAATACAATTGTTTTTGTTTGTTAAAAACTTGAATATTCCATTTCTAATTGAAAACTGATAATATTTTTTTTTTAATTGGACTATTTGTTTGAAAATTCATCTTTTTTGTTAAATTTTTAACTGTCTTTTGAAAAATTTAGTTATTTTATTAAAAATTAAAAATTTTAATGAAAAATTGAACCTTCTTGAAATTTGGACTATTTGACTGGAAAGTAATGTCTTTGGTAAAACTTTATTCTCCTTGGCAGAAAATTTAGTAATTTCGTTGAAACTTAACAGTTTTGGCTGAAAATTCGACTATTTTGTGGAAAATTATTTTTTTTTCGAGAATTAATTTTTTTTTAAATGAACATTTTACTATCCTATTTTTGGGTAAAAACTGATATTTTTAATTGAAATTTAAGTTTTTAAACAAAATTAAATTATTATAATAAAATTAATAATAAAATTATTTAAGTTGAAACTTTGTAGTTTTTTTATGCTTTCAATATTTTTTGGTAGAAAGATATTGTTTTTAAATAAAAATTCAACTATACCATTTGTGGTTTAAAGTTGAATGACTTGAAAAAATTTTTTCTTTGTGAAAATGAAGAAATTTTAGATGAAGATTGATTTCTTTAATTGAAAACCCTTTTTGTGTTGTTAAAAAATTTTTTTTTTCGTTCTTAAGAATTAATCTTCCAAACTGAAAACCTTTTTTTATGGAAAATTCAACTGCTTGGTTGAAAGTTGAATAACTTTCTTAAAAAAAAAAATTGTATAAAAATTAAAAGTTTTAAATGAAAAATGATCTCTGCTTGAAAATTCTTTTTTTTTGGTTGAAGATTAATGTTCCTAAATGGAAATTCAACAAATTCAACAAAAGGCGAATTTTCAACTAGTAAAGATTTTCCAGTCGAAAAAGAAAAAAAGTTTGATTTTAAGCCAAAAATATGAATTTTCAAGAAAAAAGCTAATTTTTAACCAAAAAGTTGTATTTTTAGCCAAGAACAAAAAAATGTTAAATCGAGAAGATTAGCTTTGTACCGAAAAAGATGAATTTTCAACTGAAAAAAAAAATGAATTTTCCACCAAAAATAGAAAAGTTAGACTTTTAGTTAAAAAAAGGAATTTCACACCTAAAAAAAAAATATTAATTTTTCAACCAAAGAGATAAATTTTTAACTGAAATTATGAATCTTCAACTAGAATATTTAAATTTTCAGTAAAAAAAATGTATAAAAAAAAGAATTTTCAACCAAAGAGATGAATTATTAATCAAAAAGGATAAATCTTCAACCGAAAAAATAATTTTTTTTTACTAATGCTTGAAAAAAGTCGTTGAATTTTCTACCACAGAAGATTTTAATTTTTAATAAAAAACAGTTGAATTAAACGAAAAAAACTAATTTTTAACAATATAATTTAAATTTCAACCAAAAACATAAATTTTTAATCAAGAAAGCTGACTTTTCTACTGAAAGACAAATTTTTAACTAGTTGAATTAAACCGAAACAAAAACTAATTTTGAAGAAATTATTGGAACTCTCAACCAAAACGATGAATTTTCAAGAAAAAGTTAAATTTTCATCCAAAAAGATGGATTTTTCCACCAAAAAGATAAATTTTTAACAAAAAAGATCATTTTTTAAAAAATTTGTTGAATTTTGACGACAAAAAGGCGAATTATCTACAAAATAGTTGAATTTTCATTATGAAAATATAATTTTTTAAGAAAATAGTTGAATTTTCTTTGAATGGTTAAATTTGTATGAAAATAGTTTCATTTTTAACCAAAAATGTGAATTTTAAACTAAAAATATGAATTTCCTACAAAATAGTTACATTTTCTTGCAAACAGTTCAATTTTCATAAAAATGATTTCATTTTCAACAAAATATTTCAATTTTAATGATAAAAATATAATTTCTTAATAAAAAAGTTAATTTCCTACAAAATAGTTACATTTTCTTCCAAACAGTTCAATTTTCATAAAAATGATTTCATTTTTAACAAAATATTTGAATTTTCATGATAAAAATATAATTTATTAACAAAAAAGTTAATTTTCTACAAAATAGTTAAATTTTTTCCCAAATAATTCAATTTTCATAAAAATGGTTCCATTTTTAACCAAATATTTGTATTTTTAACCAAAAATATGAACGCTCAATCAAAAATATAAATTTTCAACAAAAAAAGTTAATTTACAACCAAATTGTTGAATTTTCAAGGCAAAAAGATGAAATTTTCTGCAAAAGAGTTCAATTATCAAAGCGAAAATATAAATTTTTAACAAAACAGTTTGTTATACAAAAAAAATTAATTTTCAACCAAATGGTAGAATGTTTAACAAAACGAAATAAATTCCGAACTAAAAATATAGTAGTGGACTTTGAACCAAAATTCATTGATAATAACTCTAAAGAATTTTTTTCGACATTACGAACAAATTATTTTTTTTTAATTTCTTGCAATTGGGCAAGACAACTATAAATTTTCAAATTTCAACTTTCTTTTTATTTTATGTGTATGAAAAAAAATTATATCAAATTTTTTTTGGTAAAGTTTATGGAAACTTTTGTTAATTTCGACCTAAAGTTGCCAAACAAAAATTTGTAAAGAATAGAAAAAAAATTGATTTGGAAAAAAAATATCTACATGTTTCCTCAGTTTATTAAAAAGAGCATCAAAAAATGAAAAAAAAATAAAAACTTTTTTTTCTAAACTTATTTAATTTACCTGAGGTTATTAACTTCCATAAACTTTACCTAAAAAGAATGGAAAAAGATTTTTTTTTTATACAAAAGAAATTAGAAACAATCAAAATTTGAACATTTTGAATTGACTTGCCTACTGGTGAGAAATTAAATTTTTTTTTTTTAAATTTGTTCGTAATGCCAAAAAGAAAATTTTCAGTGTTAATACCAATTAATCAATATATTAATAA
>CAKNXH010080213.1:0-16973 GCA_932178445.1 Andricus quercusramuli | reverse complement strand
GTTATCTTGTTCAGTATCTTAGGTTCAGGTTTTCTTTGTTTTTTTTTTCTGTAAAATATAGCATTTCTAAACAAAAAGCATGATCACGATTCTCAATTTTCAAAAGCTTCAGGTTTTTTTTGTGCTTTAAACTGGAAATGCTTATTTTAAAAACAGAAATTATTTCATTTCATATATAAGAAAAATTTCAATCAATTTCGTTTTTCGGTTTTATTAGTGTTTTTTACAATTGAGAGTTTTGTAAACAAATATAATTAGAATTATAATGTTCATAATTTTTTAATAATTGTAGGTTACGTTAGCTTTTCGAACGAAAATTACTATTTCAAAACAAAAATCATTATAATCATTATAATCCTTTTATATTATGTAAGATTATAGATACTACTAAACACAAAAATTTTGTATTGATATTAATTTTATATTTTAATTTTGAAATTGCTTGAGTGAAAAAGCACCTTCAGGTTTCGCGTTCGCCTTTCTTTTATGATAATCTTTTAACTATTAACTACGGTGTCCATTCTCAAAAACATTTTTTGAATGCTACCTCTATTTTTTTCTACAATTGCTTGACAATGGTTAACATTATTGCACCTTTTCCAGTGGAACAGGAATACATTATTTTTAATTATCATAAGTTATTATTACTAATTTTATTAAAACTACCGATTTTTATGTTATTGTTTGTTAACGCAATTGTAGTAAGGGTTGAATTTCCCGTTTATTGGTTCTTGATTATTCTCTTTTAAAATTTAGCATCAGCCAGAAGAAAATAGAATTTCCGGAAATCTTTCACCATGAAGCGTTTCTCGCCTCGAGTCACGCCTTCACAATTAATTTTCTACTCCAAGCTTGAACGTCACTTCCGCCTTTTTTCGATATCTCTGGGTCTTAACTCATCCTACTTTGTTTCTTTGTTTCAGCTTTCTTCACTTATTTCTACTAATTTGAAATTTCCAAGAAATGCCATGATTTAGTCGGATGTCGAGGTCGGATTACCATGGTCCAGAAAACTCACTGACCGGAAGAAAGATGGATGTCCTCGATAATTCGAAAAAAACTTCGCAATTCTAATGTTGCGGAGGCAGGGGGAGAATTTTGCTAAGAAGAAAGAACTTTTACTGCGCTCGTGGATGTAAATCAATTTAAAATCCTCGAATCCGGCATGCATTTTTACTATTAGATTCACATAATTATGAAAATTTTCTAAAATTATTTTTCATAATTAGCTTGTTCGAGTGCAAGTGAAGAAATAACAATTTTAATTTAGAACCTGTGTTATACGCTGGTAAACAAAGGAACGATTTTATATACTAAACAGGTGCGATGGACGCATGCGACCGGAGTCATTAATGTAATATTTATTACTATGTAAAATGTAGACTCGTTACTACTTAGGAAAATAATTACGACTACATAGATTAGCGTGCACCAAAGAATCGACAAGGTCGATTGTGCACGCACTATCTTACCTAGGAGGCCTTTCTCCCACGTGTGAATAATTTCCGACTATAAAGTTCTTACGTTAATGTAAATAATGTGTAAAATGTTCGACGATTGTTTCCTCATACGCAAGGTACACCGAATAAATATATCCTATTGCATTTAATATTGAAATTTGTTCCACATTCACTCCTGCATTGCTCATTAAAAAATAATATTTTATAGACAAATTTTGAACTTGAAAAATTCTATTCCAAAAATTACACTTTCAGATCTGCAACAGCTTTGCTCTAGTCCTACAATTGATACAACAATGCAAAAAAATCACTGCTTATAAAGAAATTCTGCTTGAAAAATGAATGTAACATGTTTCGAAAATCTCACAATCATTATTGTTCCAATTAGCTGATTCTAATTGATGTTCAGCAGGTGAGTACAATGAAAATCCTTTAAAAAAACAATTGGTTTAGTTTGTTTGTTCGATTGTTGTATCTTCTTTCAACCGTGTTGTATGATTAGCATTAGACCATACAAGAGGTTGGAAGAAGATACAGGAATGGAATAAACTATACAAATGAGTTCTTTTTAAGAACTGTTATTGGACCAGTATACCAACAAAGTAAACGTATTGTAATTAAATTCTTACCTAGTCAACATCAGTAAACATCAGCTAATCATGCAACATGGTTGGAAGAAGATGTAACGATGAAACAAACTATGCAAATGAATTCTTCTTAAGGATTGTTATTGGACCAGTATACCAACAAAATTTATATATTTAGGTATTATAGTTAGGTTTCATCTTCTTGTTAAATTATAACCTGGTCAACATCGATTAACATAAGCTAATCATACAACACGGTTGAAAGAAGAAACAGCAATGGAACAAACAAATCATACAGATAGATTCTTTCAAAGGATTATCATTAGACCAGCATGAAAACAAAATCCCATATCTTCTAATTTGTTGTTGAAAACCTGACTGCCTTTCTTTATTTAAAGTGGTTTTATGTCCTAAACTCAATGTTTATGCTCTAGTTCTAGACTTGATACAACAATAAAAAAATCACTGCTCATAAAGAAAATTCTTTCTGAGAAATAGATGTAACATATTTTTAAATTTCGCAATCATTGTTGTTCAAATTAGCTGATGTTGATTGATGTTCACCAGGTAAGAACATAATAAGGAGATGTTAGATTTTGTTGATATACTGGTTTAATAACAATCCTTTGAGAAAAGCAATTCCTTGAATTTGTTTTTCCTGTTGTTGTATCTTTCTTCAACCGTGTTGTATGATTAGCATTTAATCATACAACACGTTTGGAAGAACATACAAAAATGAAACGAACAAACTATACAGATGAGTTCTTTCAAAGCACTGCTATTGAACCAGTATGCTAACAAAATAAAACATATTTTAATCAAATTCTCACCTAGTCAGCATCAATTATCATCAGCTAATCATACTACACGGTTTGAAGAAGAGACAAAAATTTAACAAACAAACTATACAGATGGATTATTCTAAAGGATTGTTTTTGAAATAGTATACCAACAGAATCCAACATCTCCTAATTGTTGTTCAAAACCTGACTGGCTTTTTATTACTTGATGTTGATTGATGTTGACCAGGTAAGAACCTATTTGGGAAATGTTGGATTTTATTGATATACTGGTCCAATAGCAATCCTTCGGAAAAACAAATTCGTATAATTTGTTGGTTCGATTGTTATATCTTCTTCCAACCATGTTGCATGATTAGCACGACACGGTTGGAAGAAGCTACAATGAAACAAACAGACTATACAGATGGGTCCTTCTGAAGGATTGTTATTAAAATAATTTGCCAACAAAATTCAGTACCTTATAATTATTGTAAAAACCTGACTGGCTTTTTACTACTCAAAGTTGTTTTATTTATTCAACTCAATAGTTATGCTCCAATTCTAGACTTGATGCAACAATGCAAAAACAAATCACTGCTCATAAAGAAATCCTATCTGAATAAGAGATGTAACGACATGTCTCGAAAATCTCGCAATCATTGTTGTTGAATTCAGCTGATGTTAATTGATGTTGACTAGGTGAGAACTTAATTAGGGGATGTTGGATCTTGTAGATATACTGGTACAATAACAATCCTTCGAAAAAACCAATCTGTATATTTTGTTCGTTCCATTGTTGTATCTTCTTCTTATTGTGTTATACGATTAGCATTCAATCATACAGCAAGATTAGAAGAAGATACAGCAATGGAACAAACAAACTATACGGATGAGTTCTTCCGAAGGATTTTCATTAGACCAATATACCGACGAAATCTAACATCTTCTAATCAAATTGTCACCTGGTCTATATCAACTAACATTAGCTCATCATAGAATGATATCAATTGATATCAGCTAATCAGACAACACGGTTGGAAGGAGATACAAAAATACAAGAAACGAACTATCCAGATGGTATCCAGATGGGTTCTTCTAAAGGATTGTTATTAGACCATCATACCAACAAAATCAAACTTTTTCTGATTGTTTTTAAAAACCTGATTGGCTTTTTATCACTTGAAGTTCTTTCATATCCTAAATCCAATAGTTGGACTCTTGTTCTAGACTTGATACAATCATGCAAAAACAAATTATCCACTCTGCATAAATTACGTTATTTTTCCTTCCCAATTTCAGTGTGCCTTGCGTACAAATTTTAATCTGAAAAATGCGAATCCTGAATCTTTAGAGCAAAACTCTCACGGCAATTACGCGTACATTCAAATGTATTTATATATTCGTGAACGTGCTTTGTACGAATACTTGCGAAAGTTGCCATGGCCATTTGCACTCGCTTGAGATATTCAGACACAGACGCACTCGCAGCTACTGAGACTCTCACCTCGTCTTCAAATATGGAGAAATGTCTCAACAGAGACGTAACTAAGTTTTATACCCATCAATATTCATTTTCTTTCCATACAATAAAAACCAGAATATTAAAATTAAAGTAAAAAATAAAAATTTCTTCGAAGGTTGTTAAAAATCGCAATATGAAAACAGGCCTCTAACTCATTTGTGTAGTTCAAAATACAGGAAGAAAATAAAGTTTGTTTTACACAAATTTGGTTGTAATTACTGAAAAATTTGTTTGTGTTACAAAAAAATTTGTTTCACTCAAACCAAAATTGTTGTTATGTATTACCGCTTAAAACTGTGTACTTTTTTGAAGACAGTTTTGATTAAAAAAAGGTTTCATTGTGTGTGGTTGGTGTCAGGTATTCTTTAAGGAAATGCTACAACTATTTTGTTAATTGACAATAGTTGCTTTTTGGATTTAGATTCCTATCAAAAGTAATTGCTATTTTTCAAATATTGAATCGAATTCGAATATTTTGAATCTTCTGAAAAACTCTAAGAGTTTAGAATTCTGTCGAAATCGTTTTTGAATCCCTATAACCTATTGATATCCTCTAGAAAGTCATTCAAAGCTCGCTAATCTTTTCAAATCTCTTAAACTCTTCAAGTTTGAAAATATATTTGAAGTCAAATTGAAAAACAGTTTCATCAGCGAGCATTTCAAGGAAAATAATAATAATTTTATTATTATTTTGTTTAATGATGATAATAATTTTTTTCTCTATGATGTCCTATTTCAAAATCCGTGGCCTGTAAGAAGCAAAAGATCTTCACTATTATGTAAACCTGAAGATCATTACATGATTAAGTAATCAAAATCTTTTTATTTTTTCGTAATGCGCAGTATTTTGTGGATGAAATTGTCTCGCAGTGAATTTCGACACCTCAATATTCAATTAAACGATTACAAAATTGGCCAGATTTGGTGTCCCATAAAGTAATAATAATGAAATGCCACTTTCGCCGCACCTTAGTTACGGCTCTGTATCATAATCCAGGTTTAATGTAGAACAAGTCTTGGACGATTCTCTCGACTCATATAGGAACTCAATCTACTTCAGGCGCGTTCCAAGGACGCGTGAACGTAAAACCACGTGTAGCCATTGCTTTTGAAATGTAACTTTAATGAGCGAATCAATAACGTCACTTTCGTTGAACGCTGTAATGAAGAACTATCACCTTAGATCAATCATGTATGGAAATCCATTTGTTATTAAAAAAGAAAACAATAGGAAAATTTTAATATACTTCTTTTCCACCCAATGACCTACCCTGCTGGAAGTAGAAAGATTGAAGGAGGTAGAAATGGTTGGATGGGAAATGATAGAACTATTCTACCTCTTTCAATGGGTCAATTTCCATTTCTAAAACGCTTTCTTTTCCCAACCATCAATCTCAATAATTTTCAATCTCTGTCCCTATCTTCCGTAACCGAGAACCCTTATCTATTCAATCATTTCATTCTATCCCTTTATTGTACACTTGAATCTCTGTCTATCTCTTCTTCTATTTTCCGCCATGGACTACTCTTATCATCTTATATCCCTCTACATTCAAGAATTAAAAAAAAAATTGATTTGACGTTGAGCACGTACAAGAATGACAACGTGACACCCATTCTTAGATACCTGAACATTCAGAATTAATTTTCATACCTTATTCCACAACTGTATGCAATTTGGAAACACGGTTTTCCGGTCGATAGGGGAAAAAATTGGAAAAGTTGGACGTGAATTTAGATTCTAAAATAGATAGGAAAATCCAGACGTTAAGAGATACATGATACGATGAGATAGGAAAGAGGACATTAAAATAAATAGACGTGGATTCAGATTGATAAAGAGATAGAAAAAGATTAAAGTGGATAGAAAAAGGATATGATGAAATAGAGGATAGGGTATTGGAAAAGATCAAGGTGCATTTAGGTTGAGAAAGACATAGAAAAAGATAGACATTGTTTATAGATAAAGGAGATGATAAGATAGAATAGAAGGGATGGAGAAAGTTAGAGGAAAATTCAGAATAACGATAATAGAAAAAGGTGCATTTAGGTTAAAAAAGACGTAGAAGAAGCTAGACGTTATCGATGGATAAAGGAGAGCATGAGCTAGATAGGAAAAGATAGATAGGAATTGAGATAGATGGAGAAAAGGGAATTAAGGAAGATAGACGTGAATTCAGGTTGACAATGAAATAGAACAAAGACGTGGATAGACGTAGAATAGGATAATATGTAGAGAGGAGATTGGAAAAGATAGACGGAGATTTGGATTGGGACTTGGATTTGGATTGACACAGAGATAGAAAATTATTGACGGGGATAGGTGAAGGATAGAGTGAGAGATAAAAGAGGGAATCGAAAAAGATATACGTAAATTTTGATTGACAATGAGACAGGAAAAGATTGAAGTGGATAGACAAAGGACGTAATAAGATAGAGAAGAGGTAATTAAAAGGATATAAGTAGGGTAGTATCAGATAGAGACAAGAAGATTGAAAAAGATAGGCGGAAATTTAGATTGACAAAGAGATAGGAAAAGGTATTGAAAAAGATAGACGTGAATTTAGATTGACCAAGAGATAGAAAATGATAGAGGTTGATAGACGTATCATAGGGTAAGATTAAAAAGAGGATGTTCGAAAAGACAGAAGGGAGTTCACATTAACCAGAACAGAAAAATATTGACATGAATAGATCAAGGATAGGATGAAGTGGCAAGGAGAGGATTGAAAAAGATAGATGTGAATTTAGATTGACAAAATCTCGGAAAAGATAGACGGAAATAGATAAAGAAGAGCATAGAGAAGAGGAGATTAAAAAAGATAGACGAAAATTCAGATTAAAAGATAGATAGAAAAATTTTTGCGTGGACGAATAAAGGAAAGGATAAGATAAAATAGAGGCAGTTGAAAATATAGACGGAAATTTAGATTAACTTATACAAAGAAAGATTGGTATGAATATATAAAGAATGTGATGAGATAGAGAAGAGGAGATTAGATCTAGATAAGAATTGCGATGGACATAGAGGTAGAAAATGATAGACGTGGATAGGGAAAGGACAGGATGATACAGAAAAGATGGTATCGAAAAATATAGACATCAATTCTTATTGAGAAAGATATAGAAAGAGACGGAAGTTGATAGATATGGAATAGGATAAGATGATGAACAGCTTGAAGAATAAAGACGGGAATTAAACTGAGAGATAAAAAAGATTCACGTGGATGGATGAAGGATAGGATGAAACAGGAAAGACTATATACAAAATTATACAATAATTTAGATTGACAATGATATAGAAGAAGACAAAGATAAAGAAAAAGGTTTAGAAAAATTTGATACATGTAATACAGGATGAGATAGCGAAGAGAGGATCAAAAAAGATAGATGAGAATTCAAATTGACAGAGGGGTAAAAAAAGATAGAAGTGGTTAGATATAGAATAGAGTAAGATGAAGAAGAGAAGATTGAAGAATATAGGCGGGCATAAGGTTGACTGAGAGTTAAGAAGAGATTGACGTAGATAGGCGAAGGATAGAATGGACCAGGAAAGATAGATAGATGTGGGATAAGAAAGCGTAAAAAAAAGGATATCACAAAAAAAAATTTGGATAAAGGAAAGGATAGGATGGGAAACACGGTGTCGAAAAAGATGAAAGTGAAATCAGACTGACAAGAATGAAGAAAAATTGGGACGAATAGATAGAGGATAGAATGAGATAGAGAAGAGAAGATTGAAAAATATAGGTGGAAATTTAGATTGAAAAAGAGATAGAAAGAGATAGACGAACACAAAACTAGAATAGGATAAGGTACAAAAGAGGAGATTGAAAAATATAGAAGGGAATTGAGATTGACTGAGCGATAGAAAAACGCTAAAGTGGATAGATGAAGATTAGGATATTGAGGAAAAGCCGGTATCGAAAAATGTAGAAATTAATTTACATAGACAATCATACAGAAAAAGTGATTGAAGGAAATAGAGAGGAATTATGATTGCCTGAGAGATAGAAAAAGATTGACATGGGTAGGTAAAGGATAATATGGAACAGAAAAGACGATATCTAAAACATAGACATTAATTTAGATTGATGAAGATATGGAAAAAGACAAACGTTGAATGATGTAGTAGAGGATGAGATAGAGAAGAGGAGATTTGAAAAGATATAAGTTGATAGATGTAGGATAAGAAGGCATAGAGAAGAGAAGATTAAAAAACATAAAGAGGAATTTGGATTGACAGAGAGATAGAAAAGTATTTGTGTGGACAAATAAAGGACAGAATAAGATAAAATAGAGGTAGTTGAAAATAGAGATGAGATGGAGAACAGGATGTATGAAAAAAGATAGATGAGAATTCAGATTGTCAGAGAGGTAAAAAAAGATAGATGTAGATAGATATAGAGTAATGTAAGGTGAAGGAGAGGAGATTGTAGAATGTTGACGAGAATGATGATTGGCTGAGATATAGAAAAAGATTGACGTGGATAGGTAAAGGATAGAATGGTACAGAAAAGACGGTATCGGAAAATATGGACATTAATTTGGACTGCCAAAGACATAAAAAAAGATAGATGTTGATGGATGTAGTATAAGATGAGATAGAGAAGAGGAGATCCAAAAAGAAAGTCGCTGATAGATGCAGGATACGATGGGATAGAGGAGGAGGATATTAAAAAAGAGAGACGAGAGTTAAGATTGATAGAGAGATGAAACAATATTGACGTGGATGAAAAAAGAGAAGGACAAGATAGAAAAGACGGTATCGAAGAAGATGGACGTGAAATTCGTCTGACAAAAATAAAGCAAGCTTGACATGAATAGATAAAGGATAGGATGAGATAAAAAAGAGAATATTGGAAAATATAGGCGGGAATTATAATTGACTGAGCTACGGAAAAACGTTAAAGTGAATAGATAGATAAAGGATAGGATGAGAGAGTTGATAGATGTCGTACAGGATGAGATGGAGAAGAGGAGATTTGGAAAGATAGCCGCTGATAAATGTAGTATACGATGGCATAGGGAAAAGGATATTAAAAAAGATAGGTAGGAATTTAGATAGATGGAGAAAAGGGAATTAAGGAAGATAGATGTGGATTCAGGTTGACAATAAAATAGAAGAATGAAGTGGATACACCTAGAATAGGATAATATGTGGAGAGGAGATTGGAAAAGGTAGACGGAAATTTAGATTGACGGAGAGATAGAAAAGTATTGACGGATGAAGATAAAAGATAGCATAAGATAGAAAAGACGGCATTGAAAAAGATAGATATGAAGTTAGACTGACGAACCGATGGAGAAAGATAGACGGGAATTTGGATTAATCAAGCTAGAAAAAGATTAGCATGAATAGGTAGAGGAAAGTATGAGATAGTGAAGAGGGGATTAAAGAAGAGAGACGTGAATTTAGATAGCCAATGATATAGAAAAAGACGACGATTTATATAGAAGAGGATGAGTGAGAGAGAGAGAGAGAGGATTAAGATAGATAAAAATCCATAAACACAGGATACAATGGGATACAATAGAAGAGATAAAGAAAGATAGGTAGGAATGTAGATTGGCCAAACTAGAAAATGATTGACATGAATAGATGAAGGATAGGATGATATATAGAAGAGGGGATTTGAAGAGACAAATGTGAATTCAAATTCGAAAGGGATAGGAAGAGATAGACATTGCTGGACGTAAGACAGGATGAGATAAAGAGAAGAGATTGACGTGGATAGATAAAGGATGGGATCAAATAGAAAAGACGATATCGAAAATGATGGACCTAAAGTTAGATTGAGGAAGATATAGAAGAAGATTGGCACGCATAGGGAAAGGACAGGATAAGATGGAGAAGAGGGGATTGAAAAATATAGACATGGATAGGTAAAGGATAGGATGGAAAAGGAAATAGGGTATCGAAAAATATAGACATTAATTCAGATTGAGAAAGATATGGAAAAAGACAAGCGTTGAAGGATGTAGTAGAGGATGAGATAGAGAAAAGGAGATTCGAAAAGATAGAAGCTGATAGATGTAGGATAAGATGGCATAGAGAAGAGAAGACTGAAAAAGGTAGGCAGAAATTTGGATTGACAGAGTGATAGAAAAATATTCGCGTGGACAAATAAAGGACAGAATAAGTTAAAATAGAGGCAGTTGAAAATAGAGACGAGAAGTAAGATTAGCTAAGAGAGAGAAAGATTGCCATGGATAGATGAAGGATAGGATGAGCTGGATAAGAGGATATTAAAAAAGATAGATAAGAATGCAGATTGACAGAGGAGTAGATGAAGATAGACCTGAAGATGAAAGATAAACGTGAAATTAAACTGATAAAAATAAAAAAAGATTGGCATGAATAGATAAAGCATAGGATGAGATAGGGGAAAGAAGATTGAAAAAGATAGATGGGTATTCAAATTGATAGGGAGATAAAAAGAGATAGCCGTAAACAGACGTAGAGTAGGATGAGATGAAAAAGAGGAGGTCGGAAAAGATAAACGGGAATTCAGATTGACAGAGAGATAGAAACAGATTGACGAATATAGATAAAGGATAGCATAATATAAAAAAGATGGTATTAAAAATGATAGACATGAATTCAAATCGTCAAGTAGATGAAAAAGGATAGGTAGGAATTTAGATTGACTGAACTAGAAAATGATTGACATGAACAGATGAAGGACAGGATGAAATAGAGAAGAGGGGATTTGAAAAGATGGATGAGAATTTAATTTAAAAAGGGATGAGAAGAGATAGACATTGCTGGACGTAAGATAGGGTGAGATAAAGATAAGAGATTGACGTGGATAGATAAATGATGAAATGAAACGATAGTTTTATTAATATTAATTTAGAATTAAAAATAAAAATGATGAAAAAAAATTTCTTAATTATAATTAATCGAGCACACGACTGTACGACCACACGACCGCATGTACGACCATCTAGATATCGAAAATGATAGACGTAAAGTTAGATTGAGAAAGATGCAGAAAGAGATTGGCACGACTAGATAAAGGATACGATGAAATAGATATCGCACATTTCTTTTTAAAGTATTTTTTGGGACCGGAGTTAATAAAAAAACACCGAACGCACGACCGTACGAATGTATGGCCGCACGAATGTACGACCGCATGACCGAATGTACGACCACACGACCGAATGTACGACCACACGACCGCATGTACGACCATCTAGATATTGAAAATGATATCAAATTTTTTATAGAGTGTAATTTTTGGTGAGAACTAACGATAAGAAAATAAAAAATTGAGAATAAAAAGAATATTTGTTTAAGTAAAAATTTTTTTTAAACGTACAAAGAACGAGATTTTTTTCTTAAGTTCAGGTAATTGCACTTGGGAAAAAAGTTTTTTTTTTTCTTGTGCATTATGCGATCTATTATATCAATTATATCTGATTATCAGAGAAAGTCTATAGAAATAGTTAAGTTCGATACAAATTGTAGGTATTAATAGATTGTATTATATTATTGATACATAAGAGTAAATTATCCTAAAGATTAGAAACTTTCTCTCACTTTAGTCAAACATAGTGCTCGAGTGGGTACAAAAAAGAGAAATTAAAGTAATTTCAAGCCCAATTAAAACAAAGATTAACTCTTACTTAATTTTCACAAAGACGAACAAATTTGTATTCCTTTCTCCATTTTTCCTTGTTTTTATATTTTTTCATCTCTAAAATAAAAATACTCACAATAAAATTTTCCAACCTGTTATCAAGGCAGTTGAAAAAACATGAGCTGCTCTCCAGATAACCGCTCGCAGGAAATGAAAAGGAAATATTAAATCTGAATTCATTTCATAGAAAATTATGCGAAACATGAATTTAATTCACTTAAAATTCGACTGAGAAAGCAGTGACTGATAAATCAGTCAATATTGGTAACTCTATTCACAATAATTGGTTTCCAAAATACTTAAATAATGAGAAATCGCTAATTAGGTGAAAAAATCCAAATGCAGTTAATCAGTGAAAGGTACTGATTGAATTAGTTAAAATCACTGATATAATTTGTGAAAGATACTGCTGAGGTGATTTATAATGACTGCTTCAATTAGTGATATTCACTAGGTAGATAATTCTGAATGACTGAAGTGATTACTAAAAGTAACTGGTTGGATCATTCAAAATGACTGATTTTCTTAGTGCAATTTACTGGTTCAATTATTTACAGAAACTGATTTAATTTATGAAATTCACTGCTTCATACACTTATAGCGACTGATTTAATCCATGTATGTTACTGTTCACATAAAATTAAAAATGACTGTTATAATCAGTGGGCTCTACTGGTTTGATAATTTGCATCACAGATAAGATCAATTAAAGTGTATGACTTATTCAATTGGAGTTACTGTCCAGATAGGTCGAAATGACTAATTTAATTCGTGAAAGCTACTGGTTAGACCATTCAAAATGGCTGATTCAATTCGTGAAATTCACTGAATAGACGACTGAAATTACTGATGCGGTTGATGAATATAACAGCTTAAATCATTTAAAATTTCTAAAGTGGTCGCTAAACTTTACTCATTAAATCATTCATATTCACAGATTTATCAGTAAAAATCACATATTAAATCAATAAAAATGTGAACATATATGACGTACCTTACAAAATGAACTATTTAATCAGTACAAGTTATAGTTTAGCTACTTTGAAATGGCTGATTCAATTAGTGGGAGCTACTTATTAGATAATTCAACAAACTGATTCCAGTTGCGAAATTCACTGATTAGACAATTAAAAATCTGATTTGGTCAGCAAATGTCACAGTTTTAATGATTAAAAATAACTTAACTGTTCTGTGAACGTTACTGATGCGTTCAGTGAATTTCACTGAATTAGAGATTTAAATTCACAGATTTATCTGTGAAAATCAAAATATTGAAGTGACTGATATAATTAGTAAAAGTTACTAGTAAGATCATTTGAAATGACTTATTCAATTAGTAACAGTTACTGGGTTAATTAATCTACTAATTTAATTAGTAGAAACTACTGGTTGGATAATTTACAATTAATGAATCGGCCAGTGGACGTTACTTATTAGATTATTCAGAATCACCAGTTCCACCAGAGGATGTTACTGACTAGATCATCATTTAAATTGACAGGTTTGTCAGTGAAAATCACAGATAAGATCGTTTAAAATACATATTTTTATTTAGTGATTCAAAGTGACTGAATCTAGTGCTCACAAAATTACTGCTTCATTAAGTAAAATTTACTGGTTACACCAGTCGAAATTACTGATTTATTAGTGAATGCTGGCAGTAAGATCACTCAAAATGACTAATTAAATTAGTATAACTCACTATTTACAATATTCTTAATAACTATTTTAATTAGTGACAGTGACGGGTTCGATAATTCAAAATGACTCATTCTGTCAGTGGACGTTACTGACTGGATCATTCATTATTACTGATTCTGTCAGGGCACATGTCTTATTTGATCATTCAAAATGACAGGTTTACCAGTAAACAACACAAATTATACCATTTAAAATTACAGATTATTTAATAAAACTCAGTGAATAGCCCATTTGAAATGACTGATTCAATCAATGCAAGTTAGTGTCCAGGTAATGCAATGTCACTCATTTAATTAGTGTTAATTATATGTTCAATCATTGAGAAAAATTGATTAGACAATTCGAAATTACTGAAGTTGTCGGTGAACGTTACTGATGCGTTGAGTAAAAGTCACTGATCAAACCATTCAAATTCACAGATTTAGCAGTAAAAATCACTGTCACTTGGAACGACTGATGTACAGTCAACATGAGTGACGAGTCATTCAAAATAGATTATTCAATCAGTACTAGTAACAGTGCAGATATTTAAAAATGACTTGTTTGATTAGTGGAAGGTACCAGTAAGTTCATTCAAAATAACTAATTCAATCAGTAAAAGTGACTGGTAAAATTATGCATAGTGATTTACTTAATCTGCAAACTTTACTGATTAGACGATTGGAAATGAATGTCTTAGTTGTCGAAAGCTACGGTTAGGATAAGTCAAATTGACTGATTTAAATAGTGAAAGCTGCTGTTTAGATAATTCAAAATCACTGATTAGGTCACGGGACGTCACTGATTAGATCATTCGCAATTACTAGTTCGATCAGGGGACGCTACTGATTGGACCATAACTCAGATTGACAGATATATCAGTAAATATCACAGATTTGGTCACTTAAAATGTCTGATTTAATTTAGTGAGTTAAATGGGCTAAATCAACTGCTCCCTGTAAATGACTAATTGTAATTCATCATAAGTGACTAAATTGCTTTAAAAACGAAATGAACAGTTCAGATTCACAAAATGACTGCTTCAATCAGTGGAATTCATTGGTTGGAACATTCAAAATTTCCGATTTATGAGTAAAATTTGATGATTAGATCTATCATATTGAATAATTAAATTAGTAAAAGTCACTCTTTAGAATAATCATAATAACTGATGTAATTAATTAAGGATAATGGTTAGATAATCAAAATTGACTGATTTTATCCGTTAACGTTACTAACTGGATCATTTAAAATAACTGTTTCTGTCACGGGACTTCAATGAGTAGATCATTCAAATTGATAAGGTTGTCAGTAAAAATCACCAATAAGATCATTTGGAATGACTGGTTTGATCAGTAAAACTGAGGTCATGGGTCATTTGGCATGAGTATAGGTTGATTGTTGGATCACTGAAAAAGAATGATAAAATTAGGAAAATTTACTAGTTAAATCATTCATAATGACTTTTATAATCCAAAGAAATTACTGATTAGGCCATTAAAAATCACTGATTCAGTGAGTGAATGTTACTCTTATAAGTATAGAAATTACTGATGTTGTCGCTGATGGTTATTGATTAGATTATTCAAATTCATAGTTTTGTCAGTAAAAATCATGAATTAGACCACTAAAGTGACTGATGTAATCAATGAAAATTAAAGGTCAGATAATTCAGATTAAATTATTTAATTAGTCAGACCAACTAGTTGGATAATTTGAAAACGACTAGTTCAATTCACGAAATTCACCGATTATACGATTCAAAATTATTAAAATGGTCAGTGAACGTTACTGATGCGTTCAATAGATGTTGCTGGTAAAATCATTTGAATTCACAGAATAATCAGTGAAAATGACTGTCACTTAAAACGACTGATGTATAGTCAACATAAGTGGCAGGCCATTCAAAATGAATTATTTAATCAGTAAAAGTTACAGTTTAAGTTTTTGAAAATTCTCATTTAATTAGTAAACGTGACTGGTAGGATCATTTAAAATAATTCATTCAATTCGTGGGAGTAACTGCTTAAATTAATCATACTGATTTATTCAATTCGTGAACTTTACTAATCAGACCATTAAAAATGACTGTTTAAATTGATGGAGGTATGACAAAGGGTAAGTCAAATTGACTGATTTTATCAGTAAAAGTTAGATAATTTAAAAGGACTGCTTTGGTTAGTGATTCAAGTTTACTGAATCAAATGCTCACTTGAAATGAATAATTTTCAGTCAACAGTAGTGACTGAATAGTTTTATCAGCCAAATTTACAGCTAAGATATTATAAAGTGACTGCTTCGATTAGTAAAATTTACTGGTAAGAGCAATCAAAATTCTTGATTTATCAGTGAGAGTCCGGGATTAGATCACTCAAAATGACTAATTAAATTAGTAAAAGTTTATTGTTACAATATTCACAATGACTGATCCAGTTAGTGTAAGTGACTGGTTAAATAATTCAGATTAATTACTGGTTCTATCAGGAGACATTACTGATTAGATAATTTGAATTCACAAGTTTAGTAAAAATCAGAGTAAACTTTATTGAATAAATTATTCATAATTATTGTTTCTCTCAGTGGATGTTACTGGTTAAATCATTTAAAGTTACTGATTGATCAGAAGAAATAACAGATTGTTGCATTTACAATATCTGATACAAGTGAGTAAAATTGACTGATCCGAAAAGTCACTGAAGACTGATTGTTCAGTCATCCAATCCGCAATGATTGCATCAGTCAATTTCGACTGCGAATCAGTCACTCAGGAAATATTAAAATTCAGTCTTTACATTGAAAATATTTATTTTCCGAAAGTATTTGAATCTGACACATTAATTTGATTGTGCCGGATAGGTGTCTGATAACTCTCGGTTAACCACAGTATGAGCACGCGGAACAGATCATTTTGACTTCAAATATCAAATTCAGTATTTAAATAAAAAAATCTACCCGGAAACACATACTATCCTCCATTACGAAATTGTAGAAAAAAAATGATAGAATATAAATTACAAGTTTTATTAGCCTCAAAGTACGTGTCCAGCTGGAAAGTTGTTTGAATTTGAACAATCCAAATAGATAGATGGATTATCTCTGCACACGTACTTTGCGTGTGTGACGAATTGTTATGCAGATAAATGCATTTAGTTAGACGCGCTTTCACGCAAACTTATCGTTAGTGCCCATGTTGATGTCAATTGCATAACATAGATAGTTAAAAAAATAAATGATTTGATAAATAAATTATTCATAGACATTGATCTCATTACAGGACATTAATTACTGGTTGA
>CAKNXH010080210.1:0-16704 GCA_932178445.1 Andricus quercusramuli | reverse complement strand
GTTATCTTGTTCAGTATCTTAGGTTCAGGTTTTCTTTGTTTTTTTTTCTGTAAAATATAGCATTTCTAAACAAAAAGCATGATCACGATTCTCAATTTTCAAAAGCTTCAGGTTTTTTTTGTGCTTTAAACTGGAAATGCTTATTTTAAAAACAGAAATTATTTCATTTCATATATAAGAAAAATTTCAATCAATTTCGTTTTTCGGTTTTATTAGTGTTTTTTACAATTGAGAGTTTTGTAAACAAATATAATTAGAATTATAATGTTCATAATTTTTTAATAATTGTAGGTTACGTTAGCTTTTCGAACGAAAATTACTATTTCAAAACAAAAATCATTATAATCATTATAATCCTTTTATATTATGTAAGATTACAGATACTATTGAACACAAAAATTGTGTACTGATAATAATTTTATATTTTAATTTTGAAATTTCTTGAGTGAAAAAGCAACCGTAGGTTTCGCGTGCGCCTTTGTTTTATGCTAATTTTTGTAACTACTAACTACGGTGTCAATTCGCAAAAATACTTTTTGAATGCTACCTCTATTTTTTTTCTACAATTGCTTGACAATGATTAACATTATTTCACCTTCTCCAGCGGAACAGTCATACATTATTTTTAATGATCATAAGTTATTATTACAAATTTTTTCGAAACTACCAATTTTTATGTTAATTTTTGTTGAAGCGATTGTATTAAGGGTTGAATTTCCCTTTTATTGATTCTTAATTATTCTCTTTTAAAATTTAGCATCAGCTACAAGAAAATAGAATTTCCGGAAATCTTTCACCATGAAGCGTTTCTCGCCTCGAGTCACGCCTTCACAATTAATTTTCTACTCCAAGCTTGAACGTCACTTCCGCCTTTTTTCGATATCTCTGGGTCTTAACTCATCCTACTTTGTTTCTTTGTTTCAGCTTTCTTCACTTATTTCTACTAATTTGAAATTTCCAAGAAATGCCATGATTTAGTCGGATGTCGAGGTCGGATTACCATGGTCCAGAAAACTCACTGACCGGAAGAAAGATGGATGTCCTCGATAATTCGAAAAAAACTTCGCAATTCTAATGTTGCGGAGGCAGGGGGAGAATTTTGCTAAGAAGAAAGAACTTTTACTGCGCTCGTGGATGTAAATCAATTTAAAATCCTCGAATCCGGCATGCATTTTTACTATTAGATTCACATAATTATGAAAATTTTCTAAAATTATTTTTCATAATTAGCTTGTTCGAGTGCAAGTGAAGAAATAACAATTTTAATTTAGAACCTGTGTTATACGCTGGTAAACAAAGGAACGATTTTATATACTAAACAGGTGCGATGGACGCATGCGACCGGAGTCATTAATGTAATATTTATTACTATGTAAAATGTAGACTCGTTACTACTTAGGAAAATAATTACGACTACATAGATTAGCGTGCACCAAAGAATCGACAAGGTCGATTGTGCACGCACTATCTTACCTAGGAGGCCTTTCTCCCACGTGTGAATAATTTCCGACTATAAAGTTCTTACGTTAATGTAAATAATGTGTAAAATGTTCGACGATTGTTTCCTCATACGCAAGGTACACCGAATAAATATATCCTATTGCATTTAATATTGAAATTTGTTCCACATTCACTCCTGCATTGCTCATTAAAAAATAATATTTTATAGACAAATTTTGAACTTGAAAAACTCTATTCAAGAAATCACACTTTCAGATCTGCAATAGCTTTACTCTAGTCCTACAATTGATACAAAAATGCAAAAAGAAATCACTGCTCCAGCAGAAATTCTGCCTGAAAAATGGATGTAACATGTTTCGAAAATCTCGCAATCATTATTGTTCCAATTAGCTGATTCTAATTGATGTTCAGCAGGTGAGAATTCAAGAAGAAGATGATAGGTTTTGTTGGTAAACTGGTGCAATGAAAATCCTTTAAAAAAACAGTCGGTTTAGTTTGTTTGTTCGATTGTTGTATCTTCTTTCAACCGTGTTGTATGATTAGCATTAGACCATACAAGAGGTTGGAAGAAGATACAGGAATGGAATAAACTATACAAATGAGTTCTTTTTAAGAACTGTTATTGGACCAGTATACCAACAAAGTAAACGTATTGTAATTAAATTCTTACCTAGTCAACATCAGTAAACATCAGCTAATCATGCAACATGGTTGGAAGAAGATGTAACGATGAAACAAACTATGCAAATGAATTCTTCTTAAGGATTGTTATTGGACCAGTATACCAACAAAATTTATATATTTAGGTATTATAGTTAGGTTTCATCTTCTTGTTAAATTATAACCTGGTCAACATCGATTAACATAAGCTAATCATACAACACGGTTGAAAGAAGAAACAGCAATGGAACAAACAAATCATACAGATAGATTCTTTCAAAGGATTATCATTAGACCAGCATGAAAACAAAATCCCATATCTTCTAATTTGTTGTTGAAAACCTGACTGCCTTTCTTTATTTAAAGTGGTTTTATGTCCTAAACTCAATGTTTATGCTCTAGTTCTAGACTTGATACAACAATAAAAAAATCACTGCTCATAAAGAAAATTCTTTCTGAGAAATAGATGTAACATATTTTTAAATTTCGCAATCATTGTTGTTCAAATTAGCTGATGTTGATTGATGTTCACCAGGTAAGAACATAATAAGGAGATGTTAGATTTTGTTGATATACTGGTTTAATAACAATCCTTTGAGAAAAGCAATTCCTTGAATTTGTTTTTCCTGTTGTTGTATCTTTCTTCAACCGTGTTGTATGATTAGCATTTAATCATACAACACGTTTGGAAGAACATACAAAAATGAAACGAACAAACTATACAGATGAGTTCTTTCAAAGCACTGCTATTGAACCAGTATGCTAACAAAATAAAACATATTTTAATCAAATTCTCACCTAGTCAGCATCAATTATCATCAGCTAATCATACTACACGGTTTGAAGAAGACACAAAAATTTAACAAACAAACTATACAGATGGATTATTCTAAAGGATTGTTTTTGAAATAGTATACCAACAGAATCCAACATCTCCTAATTGTTGTTCAAAACCTGACTGGCTTTTTATTACTTGATGTTGATTGATGTTGACCAGGTAAGAACCTATTTAGGAAATGTTGGATTTTATTGATATACTGGTCCAATAGCAATCCTTCGGAAAAACAAATTCGTATAATTTGTTGGTTCGATTGTTATATCTTCTTCCAACCATGTTGCATGATTAGCACGACACGGTTGGAAGAAGCTACAATGAAACAAACAGACTATACAGATGGGTCCTTCTGAAGGATTGTTATTAAAATAATTTGCCAACAAAATTCAGTACCTTATAATTATTGTAAAAACCTGACTGGCTTTTTACTACTCAAAGTTGTTTTATTTATTCAACTCAATAGTTATGCTCCAATTCTAGACTTGATGCAACAATGCAAAAACAAATCACTGCTCATAAAGAAATCCTATCTGAATAAGAGATGTAACGACATGTCTCGAAAATCTCGCAATCATTGTTGTTGAATTCAGCTGATGTTAATTGATGTTGACTAGGTGAGAACTTAATTAGGGGATGTTGGATCTTGTAGATATACTGGTACAATAACAATCCTTCGAAAAAACCAATCTGTATATTTTGTTCGTTCCATTGTTGTATCTTCTTCTTATTGTGTTATACGATTAGCATTCAATCATACAGCAAGATTAGAAGAAGATACAGCAATGGAACAAACAAACTATACGGATGGGTTCTTCCGAAGGATTTTCATTAGACCAATATACCGACGAAATCTAACATCTTCTAATCGAATTGTCACCTGGTCTATATTAACTAACATTAGCTCATCATAGAATGATATCAATTGATATCAGCTAATCAGACAACACGGTTGGAAGGAGATACAAAAATACAAGAAACGAACTATCCAGATGGTATCCAGATGGGTTCTTCTAAAGGATTGTTATTAGACCATCATACCAACAAAATCAAACTTTTTCTGATTGTTTTTAAAAACCTGATTGGCTTTTTATCACTTGAAGTTCTTTCATATCCTAAATCCAATAGTTGGACTCTTGTTCTAGACTTGATACAATCATGCACACAAAATTAACCACTCTGCATAAATTACGTTATTTTTCCTTCCCAATTTCAGTGTGCCTTGCGTACAAATTTTAATCTGAAAAATGCGAATCCTGAATCTTTAGAGCAAAACTCTCACGGCAATTACGCGTACATTCAAACGTATTTATATATTCGTGAACGTGCTTTGTACGAATACTTGCGAAAGTTGCCATGGCCATTTGCACTCGCTTGAGATATTCAGACACAGACGCACTCGCAGCTACTGAGACTCTCACCTCGTCTTCAAATATGGAGAAATGTCTCAACAGAGACGTAACTAAGTTTTATACCCATCAATATTCATTTTCTTTCCATACAATAAAAACCAGAATATTAAAATTAAAGTAAAAAATAAAAATTTCTTCGAAGGTTGTTAAAAATCGCAATATGAAAACAGGCCTCTAACTCATTTGTGTAGTTCAAAATACAGGAAGAAAATAAAGTTTGTTTTACACAAATTTGGTTGTAATTACTGAAAAATTTGTTTGTGTTACAAAAAAATTTGTTTCACTCAAACCAAAATTGTTGTTATGTATTACCGCTTAAAACTGTGTACTTTTTTGAAGACAGTTTTGATTAAAAAAAGGTTTCATTGTGTGTGGTTGGTGTCAGGTATTCTTTAAGGAAATGCTACAACTATTTTGTTAATTGACAATAGTTGCTTTTTGGATTTAGATTCCTATCAAAAGTAATTGCTATTTTTCAAATATTGAATCGAATTCGAATATTTTGAATCTTCTGAAAAACTCTAAGAGTTTAGAATTCTGTCGAAATCGTTTTTGAATCCCTATAACCTATTGATATCCTCTAGAAAGTCATTCAAAGCTCGCTAATCTTTTCAAATCTCTTAAACTCTTCAAGTTTGAAAATATATTTGAAGTCAAATTGAAAAACAGTTTCATCAGCGAGCATTTCAAGGAAAATAATAATAATTTTATTATTATTTTGTTTAATGATGATAATAATTTTTTTCTCTATGATGTCCTATTTCAAAATCCGTGGCCTGTAAGAAGCAAAAGATCTTCACTATTATGTAAACCTGAAGATCATTACATGATTAAGTAATCAAAATCTTTTTATTTTTTCGTAATGCGCAGTATTTTGTGGATGAAATTGTCTCGCAGTGAATTTCGACACCTCAATATTCAATTAAACGATTACAAAATTGGCCAGATTTGGTGTCCCATAAAGTAATAATAATGAAATGCCACTTTCGCCGCACCTTAGTTACGGCTCTGTATCATAATCCAGGTTTAATGTAGAACAAGTCTTGGACGATTCTCTCGACTCATATAGGAACTCAATCTACTTCAGGCGCGTTCCAAGGACGCGTGAACGTAAAACCACGTGTAGCCATTGCTTTTGAAATGTAACTTTAATGAGCGAATCAATAACGTCACTTTCGTTGAAAACTGTAATGAAGAACTATCACCTTAGATCAATCATGTATGGAAATCCATTTGTTATTAAAAAAGAAAACAATAGGAAAATTTTAATATACTTCTTTTCCACCCAATGACCTACCCTGCTGGAAGTAGAAAGATTGAAGGAGGTAGAAATGGTTGGATGGGAAATGATAGAACTATTCTATCTCTTTTAATGGGTCAATTTCCATTTCTAAAACGCTATCTTTTCCTATCATCAATCTCAATAATTTTTTATCTCCTTTAACGTCAGTTACAGATGTCGATAGATATGTTACGATGGATGGGAATGTAGAATAACCAAAAAAGAAAAATGTTGACGTGAATAGATAAAGGATAGCATAAGGTGGAAAGGACAGTATTTCAAAATATATTCGTGAATATAGATTGACGAAGAGATATAGAATGATAGGAGTTTATAGACGTAGCATAGGATAGGAATAGGAAGAGAAAATTAAGAAAAATATATGTAAATTTAGATGGGCAAGGAGATGGAAGAAGGTCGAAGCAGATAAACAAGTGACAGGATAGGATAGAGATGAGGTAATTAAAAAAGATAGACGTATGATAGTATGATATGAAGACAAGAAGATTGGAAAAAATAGACGGAAATTTATATTGACAGAGAGATAGACAAAAATTGACTGGATAGGCTAAAGAAGAGCATGAGGTAGAAAAGACGATATTGAAAAAGATAGACGTGAATTTAGATTGACAAAGAGATAGGAAATGATAGGATTTGATAGAAGAAGCATATGATGAGATCAAAAAGAGGATATTTGGAAAGATGGATGGGAGTTCACATTAATCAAGATACAAAAATCTTGACATGACTAGATGAAGGGTAGAATGAGATGGAAAGGAGGGGATTGAAAAAGATAGACGTGAATTTAGACCGATAAAGATATAGAAAAAGGCAGACGTTGATAGATGTAGTACAGGATGAGATGGAGAAGATTGGATTTAAAAAGATAGTCGCTGCTGGATGAAGGATACGCTGGCATAACAAGCGGATATTAAAAAAGATAGATAGGAATTAGGATTGACAGAAAGGGATAGATAAAGGATAGGATGAGATAGAGAAGAGAAGATTGGAGCAGATAGTTAGAAATTTAGATTGGAAGAGAGATAGAAAAAGATGGACGTGGACAGACGTAGGGGAGGATAAGATGTAAAACAGGAGATTGCAAAATATAGACGGGAATTAAGACTGACTGAGCGATAGAAAAACATTAAAGTTGATACATAAAGGATAGGATATTGAAGAAAAGACGTTGTCGGGAAATATGGACATTAATGTAGATAGACAATGCTATAGAAAAAGATAGACGTTGATAGACGTAGTAGAGGATGAGATAGAGAAGAGGATATTTAAAAATATGAAGGAGAATTTAGATTGACAGAGCAGAAGATGATAGACGTGGATAGGTAGATGATAGGATGAACAGCAAAGCCAGATAGATGTAGGATACGATAGCGTAGATAAAAGGATATTATAACAGATAGATAGGAATTAAGATTGACAAGAATGTGAGAAAGAATATCGACGTGGATGGATGAAGGAAAGTATTAGATAAAAAAGATGGTATCGAAAAAGATGGACATGAAATCAGACTGACAAAAATAAAGAAAGATTAGCATGAATAGAGAAAGGACAAGATGAGATAGAGAAGAGAAGATTGAAGAAGATTGATGGGAATTTAGATTGACAGAGAGATAGGAAAGGACGGACGTGGACAAACGTAGAGTAGGATAGAATGAAAAAGAGGAGATTGAAAAATGGAGAAGGGAATGAAGATTGACTGAGTATTAGAAAAACGTTAAAGGTGATAGATGAAGGGTAGGGTATCATAGAAAAGACGGTATCGAAAACAAAGAAATCAATTTACATAGACAATCATACAGAAAAAGATAGACGTTAATAAATGTAGTACAGGATGAGAGAGAAAAGAAGGGATTGAAAAGTAAAGACGGGAATTATGATTGACTGAGAGATAGAGAAAGATTGACGTGGACAGGTAGAGGATAGGATGGACAAAGAAAGATAGTACAGGATGAGCTGAAGAAGAGGAGATTTGAAAAAATAGACGTTGATAGATGTCTTTGGACGTAGTTGATGATTAGACGTAGTTAGATGAAGGAAAGGATAGGAGGGGAAAAACGGTGTCGAAAAAGATGAAAGTGAAATCAGACTGACAAGAATGAAGAAAAATTGGGACGAATAGATAGAGGATAGAATGAGATAGAGAAGAGAAGATTAAAAAATATAGGTGGAAATTTAGATTGAAAAAGAGATAGAAAGAGATAGACGAACACAAAACTAGAATAGGATAAGGTACAAAAGAGGAGATTGAAAAATATAGAAGGGAATTGAGATTGACTGAGCGATAGAAAAACGCTAAAGTGGATAGATGAAGATTAGGATATTGAGGAAAAGCCGGTATCGAAAAATGTAGAAATTAATTTACATAGACAATCATACAGAAAAAGTGATTGAAGGAAATAGAGAGGAATTATGATTGCCTGAGAGATAGAAAAAGATTGACATGGGTAGGTAAAGGATAATATGGAACAGAAAAGACGATATCTAAAACATAGACATTAATTTAGATTGATGAAGATATGGAAAAAGACAAACGTTGAATGATGTAGTAGAGGATGAGATAGAGAAGAGGAGATTTGAAAAGATATAAGTTGATAGATGTAGGATAAGAAGGCATAGAGAAGAGAAGATTAAAAAACATAAAGAGGAATTTGGATTGACAGAGAGATAGAAAAGTATTTGTGTGGACAAATAAAGGACAGAATAAGATAAAATAGAGGTAGTTGAAAATAGAGATGAGATGGAGAACAGGATGTATGAAAAAAGATAGATGAGAATTCAGATTGTCAGAGAGGTAAAAAAAGATAGATGTAGATAGATATAGAGTAATGTAAGGTGAAGGAGAGGAGATTGTAGAATGTTGACGAGAATGATGATTGGCTGAGATATAGAAAAAGATTGACGTGGATAGGTAAAGGATAGAATGGTACAGAAAAGACGGTATCGGAAAATATGGACATTAATTTGGACTGCCAAAGACATAAAAAAAGATAGATGTTGATGGATGTAGTATAAGATGAGATAGAGAAGAGGAGATCCAAAAAGAAAGTCGCTGATAGATGCAGGATACGATGGGATAGAGGAGGAGGATATTAAAAAAGAGAGACGAGAGTTAAGATTGATAGAGAGATGAAACAATATTGACGTGGATGAAAAAAGAGAAGGACAAGATAGAAAAGACGGTATCGAAGAAGATGGACGTGAAATTCGTCTGACAAAAATAAAGCAAGCTTGACATGAATAGATAAAGGATAGGATGAGATAAAAAAGAGAATATTGGAAAATATAGGCGGGAATTATAATTGACTGAGCTACGGAAAAACGTTAAAGTGAATAGATAGATAAAGGATAGGATGAGAGAGTTGATAGATGTCGTACAGGATGAGATGGAGAAGAGGAGATTTGGAAAGATAGCCGCTGATAAATGTAGTATACGATGGCATAGGGAAAAGGATATTAAAAAAGATAGGTAGGAATTTAGATAGATGGAGAAAAGGGAATTAAGGAAGATAGATGTGGATTCAGGTTGACAATAAAATAGAAGAATGAAGTGGATACACCTAGAATAGGATAATATGTGGAGAGGAGATTGGAAAAGGTAGACGGAAATTTAGATTGACGGAGAGATAGAAAAGTATTGACGGATGAAGATAAAAGATAGCATAAGATAGAAAAGACGGCATTGAAAAAGATAGATATGAAGTTAGACTGACGAACCGATGGAGAAAGATAGACGGGAATTTGGATTAATCAAGCTAGAAAAAGATTAGCATGAATAGGTAGAGGAAAGTATGAGATAGTGAAGAGGGGATTAAAGAAGAGAGACGTGAATTTAGATAGCCAATGA
Source organism: Andricus quercusramuli (assembly GCA_932178445.1). NCBI lineage: Eukaryota > Metazoa > Arthropoda > Insecta > Hymenoptera > Cynipidae > Andricus > Andricus quercusramuli. The sequence continues at coordinate 7,192 of CAKNXH010080210.1, read as the reverse complement.
TATAGAAAAAGACGACGATTTATATAGAAGAGGATGAGTGAGAGAGAGAGAGAGAGGATTAAGATAGATAAAAATCCATAAACACAGGATACAATGGGATACAATAGAAGAGATAAAGAAAGATAGGTAGGAATGTAGATTGGCCAAACTAGAAAATGATTGACATGAATAGATGAAGGATAGGATGATATATAGAAGAGGGGATTTGAAGAGACAAATGTGAATTCAAATTCGAAAGGGATAGGAAGAGATAGACATTGCTGGACGTAAGACAGGATGAGATAAAGAGAAGAGATTGACGTGGATAGATAAAGGATGGGATCAAATAGAAAAGACGATATCGAAAATGATGGACCTAAAGTTAGATTGAGGAAGATATAGAAGAAGATTGGCACGCATAGGGAAAGGACAGGATAAGATGGAGAAGAGGGGATTGAAAAATATAGACATGGATAGGTAAAGGATAGGATGGAAAAGGAAATAGGGTATCGAAAAATATAGACATTAATTCAGATTGAGAAAGATATGGAAAAAGACAAGCGTTGAAGGATGTAGTAGAGGATGAGATAGAGAAAAGGAGATTCGAAAAGATAGAAGCTGATAGATGTAGGATAAGATGGCATAGAGAAGAGAAGACTGAAAAAGGTAGGCAGAAATTTGGATTGACAGAGTGATAGAAAAATATTCGCGTGGACAAATAAAGGACAGAATAAGTTAAAATAGAGGCAGTTGAAAATAGAGACGAGAAGTAAGATTAGCTAAGAGAGAGAAAGATTGCCATGGATAGATGAAGGATAGGATGAGCTGGATAAGAGGATATTAAAAAAGATAGATAAGAATGCAGATTGACAGAGGAGTAGATGAAGATAGACCTGAAGATGAAAGATAAACGTGAAATTAAACTGATAAAAATAAAAAAAGATTGGCATGAATAGATAAAGCATAGGATGAGATAGGGGAAAGAAGATTGAAAAAGATAGATGGGTATTCAAATTGATAGGGAGATAAAAAGAGATAGCCGTAAACAGACGTAGAGTAGGATGAGATGAAAAAGAGGAGGTCGGAAAAGATAAACGGGAATTCAGATTGACAGAGAGATAGAAACAGATTGACGAATATAGATAAAGGATAGCATAATATAAAAAAGATGGTATTAAAAATGATAGACATGAATTCAAATCGTCAAGTAGATGAAAAAGGATAGGTAGGAATTTAGATTGACTGAACTAGAAAATGATTGACATGAACAGATGAAGGACAGGATGAAATAGAGAAGAGGGGATTTGAAAAGATGGATGAGAATTTAATTTAAAAAGGGATGAGAAGAGATAGACATTGCTGGACGTAAGATAGGGTGAGATAAAGATAAGAGATTGACGTGGATAGATAAATGATGAAATGAAACGATAGTTTTATTAATATTAATTTAGAATTAAAAATAAAAATGATGAAAAAAAATTTCTTAATTATAATTAATCGAGCACACGACTGTACGACCACACGACCGCATGTACGACCATCTAGATATCGAAAATGATAGACGTAAAGTTAGATTGAGAAAGATGCAGAAAGAGATTGGCACGACTAGATAAAGGATACGATGAAATAGATATCGCACATTTCTTTTTAAAGTATTTTTTGGGACCGGAGTTAATAAAAAAACACCGAACGCACGACCGTACGAATGTATGGCCGCACGAATGTACGACCGCATGACCGAATGTACGACCACACGACCGAATGTACGACCACACGACCGCATGTACGACCATCTAGATATTGAAAATGATATCAAATTTTTTATAGAGTGTAATTTTTGGTGAGAACTAACGATAAGAAAATAAAAAATTGAGAATAAAAAGAATATTTGTTTAAGTAAAAATTTTTTTTAAACGTACAAAGAACGAGATTTTTTTCTTAAGTTCAGGTAATTGCACTTGGGAAAAAAGTTTTTTTTTTTCTTGTGCATTATGCGATCTATTATATCAATTATATCTGATTATCAGAGAAAGTCTATAGAAATAGTTAAGTTCGATACAAATTGTAGGTATTAATAGATTGTATTATATTATTGATACATAAGAGTAAATTATCCTAAAGATTAGAAACTTTCTCTCACTTTAGTCAAACATAGTGCTCGAGTGGGTACAAAAAAGAGAAATTAAAGTAATTTCAAGCCCAATTAAAACAAAGATTAACTCTTACTTAATTTTCACAAAGACGAACAAATTTGTATTCCTTTCTCCATTTTTCCTTGTTTTTATATTTTTTCATCTCTAAAATAAAAATACTCACAATAAAATTTTCCAACCTGTTATCAAGGCAGTTGAAAAAACATGAGCTGCTCTCCAGATAACCGCTCGCAGGAAATGAAAAGGAAATATTAAATCTGAATTCATTTCATAGAAAATTATGCGAAACATGAATTTAATTCACTTAAAATTCGACTGAGAAAGCAGTGACTGATAAATCAGTCAATATTGGTAACTCTATTCACAATAATTGGTTTCCAAAATACTTAAATAATGAGAAATCGCTAATTAGGTGAAAAAATCCAAATGCAGTTAATCAGTGAAAGGTACTGATTGAATTAGTTAAAATCACTGATATAATTTGTGAAAGATACTGCTGAGGTGATTTATAATGACTGCTTCAATTAGTGATATTCACTAGGTAGATAATTCTGAATGACTGAAGTGATTACTAAAAGTAACTGGTTGGATCATTCAAAATGACTGATTTTCTTAGTGCAATTTACTGGTTCAATTATTTACAGAAACTGATTTAATTTATGAAATTCACTGCTTCATACACTTATAGCGACTGATTTAATCCATGTATGTTACTGTTCACATAAAATTAAAAATGACTGTTATAATCAGTGGGCTCTACTGGTTTGATAATTTGCATCACAGATAAGATCAATTAAAGTGTATGACTTATTCAATTGGAGTTACTGTCCAGATAGGTCGAAATGACTAATTTAATTCGTGAAAGCTACTGGTTAGACCATTCAAAATGGCTGATTCAATTCGTGAAATTCACTGAATAGACGACTGAAATTACTGATGCGGTTGATGAATATAACAGCTTAAATCATTTAAAATTTCTAAAGTGGTCGCTAAACTTTACTCATTAAATCATTCATATTCACAGATTTATCAGTAAAAATCACATATTAAATCAATAAAAATGTGAACATATATGACGTACCTTACAAAATGAACTATTTAATCAGTACAAGTTATAGTTTAGCTACTTTGAAATGGCTGATTCAATTAGTGGGAGCTACTTATTAGATAATTCAACAAACTGATTCCAGTTGCGAAATTCACTGATTAGACAATTAAAAATCTGATTTGGTCAGCAAATGTCACAGTTTTAATGATTAAAAATAACTTAACTGTTCTGTGAACGTTACTGATGCGTTCAGTGAATTTCACTGAATTAGAGATTTAAATTCACAGATTTATCTGTGAAAATCAAAATATTGAAGTGACTGATATAATTAGTAAAAGTTACTAGTAAGATCATTTGAAATGACTTATTCAATTAGTAACAGTTACTGGGTTAATTAATCTACTAATTTAATTAGTAGAAACTACTGGTTGGATAATTTACAATTAATGAATCGGCCAGTGGACGTTACTTATTAGATTATTCAGAATCACCAGTTCCACCAGAGGATGTTACTGACTAGATCATCATTTAAATTGACAGGTTTGTCAGTGAAAATCACAGATAAGATCGTTTAAAATACATATTTTTATTTAGTGATTCAAAGTGACTGAATCTAGTGCTCACAAAATTACTGCTTCATTAAGTAAAATTTACTGGTTACACCAGTCGAAATTACTGATTTATTAGTGAATGCTGGCAGTAAGATCACTCAAAATGACTAATTAAATTAGTATAACTCACTATTTACAATATTCTTAATAACTATTTTAATTAGTGACAGTGACGGGTTCGATAATTCAAAATGACTCATTCTGTCAGTGGACGTTACTGACTGGATCATTCATTATTACTGATTCTGTCAGGGCACATGTCTTATTTGATCATTCAAAATGACAGGTTTACCAGTAAACAACACAAATTATACCATTTAAAATTACAGATTATTTAATAAAACTCAGTGAATAGCCCATTTGAAATGACTGATTCAATCAATGCAAGTTAGTGTCCAGGTAATGCAATGTCACTCATTTAATTAGTGTTAATTATATGTTCAATCATTGAGAAAAATTGATTAGACAATTCGAAATTACTGAAGTTGTCGGTGAACGTTACTGATGCGTTGAGTAAAAGTCACTGATCAAACCATTCAAATTCACAGATTTAGCAGTAAAAATCACTGTCACTTGGAACGACTGATGTACAGTCAACATGAGTGACGAGTCATTCAAAATAGATTATTCAATCAGTACTAGTAACAGTGCAGATATTTAAAAATGACTTGTTTGATTAGTGGAAGGTACCAGTAAGTTCATTCAAAATAACTAATTCAATCAGTAAAAGTGACTGGTAAAATTATGCATAGTGATTTACTTAATCTGCAAACTTTACTGATTAGACGATTGGAAATGAATGTCTTAGTTGTCGAAAGCTACGGTTAGGATAAGTCAAATTGACTGATTTAAATAGTGAAAGCTGCTGTTTAGATAATTCAAAATCACTGATTAGGTCACGGGACGTCACTGATTAGATCATTCGCAATTACTAGTTCGATCAGGGGACGCTACTGATTGGACCATAACTCAGATTGACAGATATATCAGTAAATATCACAGATTTGGTCACTTAAAATGTCTGATTTAATTTAGTGAGTTAAATGGGCTAAATCAACTGCTCCCTGTAAATGACTAATTGTAATTCATCATAAGTGACTAAATTGCTTTAAAAACGAAATGAACAGTTCAGATTCACAAAATGACTGCTTCAATCAGTGGAATTCATTGGTTGGAACATTCAAAATTTCCGATTTATGAGTAAAATTTGATGATTAGATCTATCATATTGAATAATTAAATTAGTAAAAGTCACTCTTTACAATCATCATAATAACTGATGTAATTAATTAAAGATACTGGTTAGATAATCAAAATTGACTGATTTTATCCGTTAACGTTACTAACTGGATCATTTAAAATAACTGTTCCTGTCACGGGACTTCAATGAGTAGATCATTGAAATTGATAGGGTTGTCAGTAAAAATCACCAATAAGATCATTTGGAATGACTGGTTCGATCAGTAAAACTGAGATCATGGGTCATTTGGCATGAGTATAAGTTGATTGTTGGATCACTGAAAAAGAATGATAAAATTAGGAAAATTTACTAGTTAAATCATTCATAATGACTTTTATAATCCAAAGAAATTACTGATTAGGCCATTAAAAATCACTGATTCAGTGAGTGAATGTTACTCTTATAAGTATAGAAATTACTGATGTTGTCGCTGATGGTTATTGATTAGATTATTCAAATTCATAGTTTTGTCAGTAAAAATCATGAATTAGACCACTAAAGTGACTGATGTAATCAATGAAAATTAAAGGTCAGATAATTCAGATTAAATTATTTAATTAGTCAGACCAACTAGTTGGATAATTTGAAAACGACTAGTTCAATTCACGAAATTCACCGATTATACGATTCAAAATTATTAAAACGGTCAGTGAACGTTACTGATGCGTTCAGTAGATGTTGCTGGTAAAATCATTTGAATTCACAGAATAATCAGTGAAAATGACTGTCACTTAAAACGACTGATGTATAGTCAACATAAGTGGCAGGCCATTCAAAATGAATTATTTAATCAGTACAAGTTACAGTTTAGGTTTTTGAAAATTCTCATTTAATTAGTAAACGTGACTGGTAGGATCATTTAAAATAATTCATTCAATTCGTGGGAGTAACTGCTTAAATTAATCATACTGATTTATTCAATTCGTGAACTTTACTAATCAGACCATTAAAAATGACTGTTTAAATTGATGGAGGTATGACAAAGGGTAAGTCAAATTGACTGATTTTATCAGTAAAAGTTAGATAATTTAAAAGGACTGCTTTGGTTAGTGATTCAAGTTTACTGAATCAAATGCTCACTTGAAATGAATAATTTTCAGTCAACAGTAGTGACTGAATAGTTTTATCAGCCAAATTTACAGCTAAGATATTATAAAGTGACTGCTTCGATTAGTAAAATTTACTGGTAAGAGCAATCAAAATTCCTGATTTATCAGTGAGAGTCAGGGATTAGATCACTCAAAATGACTAATTAAATTAGTAAAAGTTTATTGTTACAATATTCACAATGACTGATACAGTTAGTGTAAGTGACTGGTTAAATAATTCAGATTAATTACTGGTTCTATCAGGAGACATTACTGATTAGATAATTTGAATTCACAAGTTTAGTAAAAATCAGAGTAAACTTTATTGAATAAATTATTCATAATTATTGTTTCTTTCAGTGGATGTTACTGGTTAAATCATTTAAAGTTACTGATTGATCAGAAGAAATAACAGATTGTTGCATTTACAATATCTGATACAAGTCAGTAAAATTGACTGATCCGAAAAGTCACTGAAGACTGATTGTTCAGTCATCCAATCCGCAATGATTGCATCAGTCAATTTCGACTGCGAATCAGTCACTCAGGAAATATTAAAATTCAGTCTTTACATTGAAAATATTTATTTTCCGAAAGTATTTGAATCTGACACATTAATTTGATTGTGCCGGATAGGTGTCTGATAACTCTCGGTTAACCACAGTATGAGCACGCGGAACAGATCATTTTGACTTCAAATATCAAATTCAGTATTTAAATAAAAAAATCTACCCGGAAACACATACTATCCTCCATTACGAAATTGTAGAAAAAAAATGATAGAATATAAATTACAAGTTTTATTAGCCTCAAAGTAAGTGTCCAGCTGGAAAGTTGTTTGAATTTGAACAATCCAAATAGATAGATGGATTATCTCTGCACACGTACTTTGCGTGTGTGACGAATTGTTATGCAGATAAATGCATTTAGTTAGACGCGCTTTCACGCAAACTTATCGTTAGTGCCCATGTTGATGTCAATTGCATAACATAGATAGTTAAAAAAATAAATGATTTGATAAATAAATTATTCATAGACATTGATCTCATTACAGGACATTAATTACTGGTTGA